>PVJA010012138.1:0-52756 GCA_004027025.1 Myocastor coypus
AAAAAAAAAAAAAAAAAAAAAAAAAAAAAAAAAAAAAAAAAGTTTTGTATTTATTTAGAGACAGGATCTTGTTAAATCTATAAGTTGCCCACGCAGGGCTCAAACTTGCCATCCTCCTGCCTCAGCTTCCCAGAATACTGAGATTACATAAACCTAGAGTTAGTGGAAGTGAAGTACAATTGGTTGAGACCTTGTCTCAACATGTTCTTGTGGCAGCCACCAGGGGGCATCATCAGCCCTGAGCAATTCATGAACCATCTAGGGGCAAAGAAGCCTCGATCCCGGATGTAGTAATCAAAGGACTATTGATAGAATGTGTGTGAATTATTTGCCTAAATTAGTGGGTTGAGATCACTCAATTAAAAATAAATTAACTAACTGGGTGTGGTAGCACACATCTGTAAGCCTGGCAATGGGGAGGCTGAGGCAGGAGGATCATTGTGAGTTTGAGAACAGCTGGGGCCACAAAGTAAGCGGAAGGCCTGCCTGAACTGCATAGTGAGACCCTGTCTCAAAAAGACTAACTAAATAAATAAACGATCAGCTTTCTGTCTGTAGTGAAATGAAATGTAGACAATTGATTACATGGTTTGTTTCTGGAAGACTTCATTCCCTGTCATCATTGACTAATATTTCCAGACTGGAAGTTTGGAAGATGACAGTGACCTCTTTCTATAAAGCCATTGTGACTTGACATCATTTAATTTACAATGTTCAGCCATTTCTACCAAGGACTGTAAGCATAGGAGAATTCAGAAATAGAATAAATTGAGGGAGTGTTTGTGAGGCTGGTTGCCAAGAAATAGGCACTCATTTTTTAACTCACTAAAGTCCCTTGAAAAGCAAAACTCAGAAACAGAGTTGGGGGACAGGGCCGTGTCCTTGTTACTTCTGTGGCTCACACCTGTGTGACTGGGAGAGGGCTCCGCCCGTCCCCCATCCCTACCCTGCCCTGCCCCCATCCCCACACACAGCAGTGGGTAAAGGATCTGTGTTGCTTTAGCAGCTTCGTCAATAGCTGTTCTTATAGAGACATGAGGTTCCCCAGGCTTTGCTGTATTTCTGACCTTGCAAGCCTGAGAAAGAAAACACCTGTTTTAGCTGTTCTTTTCAGTGGCCTTATTTAACTTCTGATATCACACACATCGTGGGCATTTACTCAGACAATGCTGTTCTAAACTTTAAAGTGAAATACTAGAGTCTTTTTTTTTTTTTCTTCCTGATGCTGAGGATCAAACCCATGTATGCTGGGCACAAGTGCTCTGCCACCAAGCCATGATACCCCACCCCCACCTTTCCCCTGTCTTCATTTAAACATCTGATCCTCTCTGCAGGTAAGATGATAGTTAGCTTGGTAATTCTGTGAAAGTAACCTCACTGGTAGCAAAAGCTCTGGTTCTGCATTGTGTTGAGGGGAGTTACTTCAGTCTTCCAAAGTTTGTTTTAGAAAGCTACAAACTTTTTTTTTTTTTTTTTTTGTATTTTGTACAGGGTCTAGAGCATTTCACTATATAGACCCGACTCATAGTGATTCTCCTGTTTTTCAGCCTCTCAAGGGCTAGGATTACAAGCATGTGCCTCCACATAGCCCTCGGAGTGTGCCTCGGGGGCATGGCTAGCAAGGCAAGCCCGGGATTGAACCTCTGCTACTGGTCTTTGACTAAGTGGGTGCTTTAGCCCACTTAACTTATCTGGCCAGCCCTAGAGAGCTACGTCCTAAAGCAGGTGTCTGCCAGTTTCTTTGGCAATGGTCAAATAGTATTTTATTTTATTTGCCTTTTTGAGACAGGGTCTCACTATGCAGTTCAGGCTGGCCTTGAGCTCACTTTTGTAGCCCAGGCTGGTCTGGAACTCACACTGATCCTCCTGCCTCAGCCTCCCAAGTGCTGGGATTACAGGTGTGGGCCACCACGCCCGGCGGTCAAATAGTATTTTAGTGGCTTTTGGGGCCAGTATTTTATCCTATGTAAGCCCTGGACTCTCTATTGGACCTAGTCACCTTTATCCTTCTCATACAAAAGCAGCCATAGGCAGTGTATCTAAGCAAATGGCCAGGTGTATATAAGCAAATGGCCAGGTATAATGCTACATACCTATAATCCCAGGAGTTGGGAGGCTGAGATGGGAGGATCTCTGTGAGTTTGAGGCCAACCTAGGCTACATAATGAGACCTTGTCTCTAACTAAATAAATAAACAAATAAACCCACTCCAGATTCCAGGGCCATGAAGTATCTGGCCTGGTTTTTACCTTTTAAAAAATGGCATGGTTGTTCCTTGTTGGTAAAACATTATGGATAGTGAAACTTCAATATCATATAACTTGTCATGTATCACAGATTTTTTTCAGTCATTTAAAAACGTAAACATGGGGCCCGGAAGGATGGCTCAGTGGTCTAAAGCACCTGCTTAGGAAAGCTTAGGCGGCTGCAGGGACCACGGTTCGATCCCCGGCACCACATGCTGAGCCAGCCCTGCCCTCAGAGCGGGCTGAGCCGGCCATAAAAATAAACAAACAAAAGTTGTGAAACAAAAAATAACATAAAATTAAAAAAAGATTAAAAAAAAAAAAAAACGTAAACACCATTTTTAGTTTTCAAGCCATACCAAGATAGGTGGCAGTGACACAGGTCCTAGATGAATTAATGAGTGAGACCTTCTAGCGGTTGGAGACTTTGAGAGTGGTCACAAGATACACTCGGAATTTGCGTCAGGATCTTTTAGGAGAGATGATTTAGAAATAGGCTTAGAAGGGATTTGAGGAAGAATAAAGCTGACCAATATATGTTGAGAAGTCCTTCAGTTTTGCTCCTGCTGTTTCCTGCAGTTCCAGTCTAAGCAAAATGGTTAGCTGGAATACAGAACCATTCTAATTATCATTCGCTGCTCTCAAGTGCCTTAACAAGCTTTTCCAGTTTGAGCTGTGGTGGTTGGCCTGTGTGGTGAGCAGCAAAATCCTAAGCTTTCTCCAGCATGAGCACAATCTGGGCTGAATCCTCCTCTAGCAAATGAGACTCGGCTGGGTTTCTGCACCATACACCCTCAGGGTGGCCATCATGATTTTGAATGTAAGACCTGTCCTCCTTATAGCCTAAGACACTGATTGGCTCTAAAATGTTAAGCTTAGAGAGTTCAAATTAAATTCTCCTTCTGAGTATGGTTGGAAAATGTCCTCAGCCTTGTGCTGGTGCCTTGGCCCGGTGCCCTCAGAGGTGAGCTCACCTGCCAGCTCCTTCTTCCTCCTTGGCAAAGCTTCATCTCTCTCAGTGGCACACAGCAGCCAGCTGGGCTCCCACCTGTAACCCCGGCACTCTGGGAGGCTGAGGTAAGGGGATCACAAGTTTGAGCCTGGACAACTTAGTGACTTAGGGTGAGCCTTTCTCAAAAAACATAAATAATAAAAAGGATGGAAGTTGTAACTCTGTTGCAGAAGCCCTGGGATTAATCCCCAGTACTGGGAGAATAAAAGAAAGGAAAGGCACATCACGGAGATTCTCCCTCCCTCAGGCTCTGTGAACGCCTTTTCTGAAGGTTTCTGTGTACCTTTGTCTGCCTGCCCCATGCTCACGCTGTACAGTTTGTCCTAGTAATTACTAACCCTCTTAGTCCTGGGTGGCATGTCCTGTGGGAATCTCTGTCTGATGCCAGCATTCTGCCTGCCAGTCCTTGTCCTGCCCATACCACACTGGCCCAGCTCTCTTTCTGCTCTCAGGCCACACACTTCTCATCTTCCTAAACCTCTTGCAGACCATGCTGGGCCCCTCTTAGCTTCTCAGAACTATATACTGAGACCCTGTCAATGAGTAAGTAAATAAATAAACAAATAACCACCCATGCTGTCAGCTCACCTCTCCCATAATCTGTTTGCTCTGCCTCCACACATTTCTGTCCCATCAGGCTAGACATAAACCACAGTGTCAGTCAAATTCTGATTTAGCAACTCAGATTCTTTCAATTTTGCATGTGCTGCTGAAGTAACAGGGATGTGGGATGTATAGCTCAGTGACAGAGCACTAGCCAAGCATGCATAGGATCCTGGGCTCAATCCCCAGTATGAGCAAAATCAATCAATCAATCAATCAAATATAACAGTCTGGAGGCATACTGAAAGAGTTGATACATTTGTATTTTTAATCTTAGCATGATTTGTCTCCTTTTTATTTTCTTTGTGTTTTCAGATGTTCCTTCTTTGACTGATTTGCTACTCCAAGCAGGTTCAGTTTCTCATGGCCCGCCTCCAGGAGCTGTTGTATCCCCTCTCCCTGCTCTCATGGATTCTTCAAAGCCTGCTGATCTCTTAGGGAAAGATGTATCTTCTCAAAGTCCTGGATCTTCAGCTCACCTGCAGAAACCCTTCCAGATCACCCAAGCAAATATCCAGAACCCCATTAATAAAGACAAAGGCCATTCTCAGAGATTACAGTCTTCCTCAAGCCCAGAAGTAGCACATTTGTTGCCTGAAAACTCAACCACCTTCTCCCCTGCAGTGGCTGTTGGTTTTCAGCATAACAGCTCTTCAACTCTGAAACCTGCAATTCTTGCGCCCAACAGTACCTCAGCAATACCTCCGGTGAGTTTTCAACCACAGGTGGCTACCACAGTTCCACTCATAACCACTGTGCCCTCTCAGCCTCCTCCAGACTCTGTTCCCACAGTTTTTCCCAGTGCTGTGGCTACACGCCAAGCTGTGACTACCACAGCATTTCTCACTACCATCTTTCAAGCATCTAGGGATTTGATAGGCATCCCAGAAACAGTGCCCTTTAGAGAAATCTCCAAGACCACTTCAAGTGCAGGGCATGCGCATAACTCTACTATGCTCCCTTTGTCATTTGTGGAGTCTTCCACTACAAATAAAACTGCTACCTGGGAAAATGGGAAGGCCACTGTAGACAGCTCATCACCAAGAAGTGTTCCAGAAAGCCAGTATGCCCTTCCATTTGAAAAGTGGCTTCTCCTGGGGACCCTGCTCTTTGGTGTTCTGTTTCTGCTAATAGGCCTGGCCCTCTTGGGTAGGATATTCTCAGAATCCCTCCACAGGAAACGGTACTCACGACTCGATTACCTGATCAATGGGATCTATGTTGACATTTAAGGACAAAATTCATTATCACTTAATTCGCTGAATAAGAGCAACACCCTCTTAATTTCTCTTGACTTACTGATCTCAGCAAATTAGATTTTGAAGACAAGAAAATGTTCCCTAGCCCCTTTTTTCTTCTTCCCAGTTTTTGAGACAGGAGAAGACCCAAATTAGGTAATTTGTGTGATCGTGCTAAAATATTCACTGACAATAAGGCTCTACCTAAAGTAAGACAGTGTAATTGCCATATAAATTGGAAAATTCAGCTGGCTTTATGCAAGGAAATAAAAAGGTCATGATATCAAGATTCCAATTGGTTAATATTTCTGGTTTCACATAAAGTCAACTGTTTATGATATTGAGTTTAATGGATTTACTTTTTATATGAATTCCAATAAAACTTATTCCAGATGTATTTCCCTCCAATTAAATATTTGAATAAATCTTCTGTTACTTAGTAATGTTCCTGTAAGTGATATGTCTGCGCTGGATGACTTTCAGTTTATTCCCACCAGCGAAATGATGAAATGATGAAAATATGTACTCCAAGTGGAAATGACAACCCCTCCCCCTTTCCCATCAATGAACAAAGAGATTCACTTGGGAGGATTTGAGCCTAGTTGGAGACAATGATAAATCAGTTCCAATAAATAGCCAAATCTGCTTGGGACTTGTCCTTTTTTCTTTTCCTCAGTGTTAACATTTTCTAAACTTGTACAAAGTTTGAAATGTACACATTATGTATAAATCCTTAAGATTGATTGACAACTTTATTTTTATTTGGGACAGCAGTAGGAAAAAGATATAGCACTTAGGTTAGTGTGCTCTAATGTTAATTGAATGTTGAAACTTGAGGGAAACACTGAATAATAAGAATGCAATGATGAGAATGTCAGCTGGGGCTACCTGGCTCAACTTGGTACCTTTTTTCTTTGGAGTTATCTGCAAAAAAAAGCTTGGTGTCTCCAAGGTATAAGAAGGGTTTTTAAAGATAAAAAATGGGCTTTCAAGGGCAAGTGTTGGTGGTAGATATCTGTAATGCCACTACCTTAGGAGGGTGAGACGGGAGGATGGAGAATTTGAGCCTAGAGTGGGCTGCTTGAAGGACTGGGAACGGTTGTGGATTTTAGATGACTTTATACACTGAGCACTAGAGGGCAGTATGTAGTCAATAAGCCCTTATAGGAATGAAGGCAGAGGGAGAAAATTTCATAAAACAGGATTTTCCTTTCTTTCTCACCTCCCCCTTCCTCTTCGCTTTTCTCTTTACTGCCACTCACCTGGTGCCCCTCCTTCTTCCCCTTGGTTTATGGTTAAGCACATAAAGCACATTAAGAGAAAAGTGGGTCTACTGAAAATTCTATTTTCATATATTTTCCAATTTAACAGTTGGACACAACTCTCCAAGGGCTTTACATAAGCTTTAAGTAGGTTGAATAAATAAAGCCTGAGTCAATGTAATTTAACGAGTATTTATTGAATACATGTAGAACAGAATCAGCTTATTAACCAAGTGCCTTGGATTTTCAAAATATATCCTCTCTTTGTTAATGGATTTAAGAGTGAAAGTAAGGTTTTCTGTGTAAGTTTATAAAAAGCTTTCTTCTGGTCCTTCTGTAGTTCTCCATCTACCTGGCTGCAGCCCTTCAGGTGACCATGTGCTTTCCTGGTAGGGAGACCAGGCAGAAGGTTCTAGCATTCAGATGGGAGGTAACACCATCACCCATGGTATCCACAGGGAAGTGGGTCGTAAGGGAGCGTCCTCACCTAAGACAAACGTGTTATCCCTGTCACAGTGCGTGAGGCTACTACTGCAAGGACAAGTAAGGCAGAAGACGCCTGTGCTTGTTTACTGAGCTCAAGTGACCCTGCTGCCTTTGTCTCCTGAGAGCTGGCACTTGAGGGGTATACCAATGTAGCCAACTGCTTGCTCTTAGATGGCTTTAATAGTGACCGATCTAACCAGCCTTTCAGACAAAGTGTATTGAAGCATGAGCCCTCCGGACCTTTGGTTTGTGGGAAGGGAAGGTGGCAATCTAGAACAAAATGAGAAGACTAAGAATGTCTCCCTGATTAAAAATAACCTTTCTTTCAGTAGAGTGTGGTAGCCATGCCTGTAATCCAACACTCTGGGACATTGAGGAAAGAGGATGAGGTTAGAGTCCAGCCTCAGCAAATTAGTAATTTGGCAAGACCTTATCTAAAAAGTGAAAAAATCTAGAGGTATAGCACAGTGCAGAGACCCTAGTTTATGTCCTACTACTTCAAAAATGAAAAATCCTCAGGCTGCCGAGATAGCTCAGCAGTCTAAGTGCCTACCTAGGTAAGCACAAGGCCCCAGGTTCAATCTCCAGTGCTGTGTGCTATACCAGCCTGGTCTCCCAGGCCTTCTGAGCCGGCCACTAAGACCTGGCATGGCAGCGCACACCTGTAATCCCAGCACTGGGGAAGCTGAGACAGGAGGATCACTATGAGTCTGAGCTGTGTAGTGAGACCCAGTACCAAATACATAAAAATTTATTTTTTTAAAGAATATCTGAAATTTTAATCCTTTCTTTACAGGTTAGTAGATAATTTTTGAGTAAGAAAACTTTATTATTATTATTTCTAATTTTATTTATTTATTTGTTTATTTATTTTCTTGTTTCACAACCTTTGTTTGTTTATTCACTCATTTTTATGGCCGGCTCAGCCTGCCCTGAGGGCAGGGCTGGCGCAGCACGTGGTGTCGGGGATCGAACCGTGGTCCCTGAATCCGCCCCAAGCTTTCCCAAGCAGGGGCTTTAGACCACTGAGCCATCCCGCTGGGCCCAAGAAAACTTTAGAATGTTAGTAACTTCCACAAGTGAATGCCAGGTGGTGGCACATGTCAATTTTCCACAGAGGCCTGCTTTGCAGGATGTCTGAATGCACTGCTCCGGGTGTCTGCTCACACTTGCTGGGACCATTTGTGGCAGCTTTTAGTCCACAGGTCACTTTTACCCATAGTTGTGTGTAAACTCTTGAGCATTTTTACACAGTTTTTTACAGTCCTTAGAGTATTCTTCAGCTAAGTCAGCCCAGAGCGGGTGCTCAGGCTGGCAGTCATTCACTAGTGGGACTGGATTACTTGGTTGGTCTTGGTCACCAGCTTCCAGTTCTCTGCACTAATTACTGGCAGGCAAACTTGCCTTTTTTCAACAATGTGTGGGTGATAGATCTTTGTTTTAAATGTGATCTTTGGTTTGAATGGATGCTCTGCTGGAAAGTTGATTTCAATTCTAAGGCCCCCTTATAATATGGAGGGTGGTCAGCAACAATAAACCCTTGTCAAGTCAATAAATTAGCTTCATCGACCTGGATGTTAGGGAAGTTTTTCATTCCACATTTATGGATCTCCTCAAGCTCCTTTACCAGCTTCCTGCTGGCCACCATCTTGATAGGTGCTGCTGTTTTCCCCTAAAACTTTACAGGTTTCTTCTTCTTCCTTCCTTCCTCCTCCTCCTTTTCTTTCTTTCTTTCTTTCTTTCTTTCTTTCTTTCTTTCTTTCTTTCTTTCTTTCTTTCTTTCTTTCTTTCTTTCTCTCTTTCTCTCTCTCTTTCTCTCTCTCTCTTTCTCTCTCTCTCTCTTTCTCTCTCTCTCTCTCTCTCTCTCTCTCTCTCTCTCTTTCTTTCTTTCTTTCTTTGTGCTGAGGACTGAACTCAGGGCTTCCAGCTCACTAGGCAAGTATTCTACTGCTGAGCCAAATCCCTAGGCCCTCCCCTAAAATTTTAAAATAATGAAAAATCCTCTCTTTAGCTGGGCATAGTGAGGCACATACCTGTACTCTCAGCTACGTGGGAGGCTAAAGCTGGAGTATCTCTTGAGCCCAGAAGTTTAAAGCTAGTCTGGGCAATTACCTTGAGAAAAAAAAAAAGTCTTCGTCAATAGCAAGATTGGTTAAAACCAATCTTGGGACCTTGGTTAAAACCTACTCAAAAAGAAAAAAAGATGAATACACCAATGATTAAAAGATAAAGTCTGGCTTGTTCACTCCAGATAAATATGACTACATCTTATTTCTCAATAATCTGTGGTCTTGAAACTCTGGTTTGCAGGTTGTGGTGGGCACTAGTAGTTATCCACCCAAGAGCCACATGCACCTGTGTTTTCACCATGCTGTTACAGGTTGGAGATGCAAGATCCTCTTTGCCAATCCATCTGGCAGTGAGGGCTAAGCCTGTGACCCAGTTTCAGCTGAGTGGAAGTGTACTGGGGGCTGCTGGGGTAGATTTTTCCTACTTATTAGTGCACTCCACAAGGAAGAAAGGTCTTTTTTTTTTTTTTTTTTTTTTTGTGGGACCAGGGTTCGAACTCACGACCTTGCACTCGCCCAGCAGGCACTTGTGCCTCGGAGCTATCTCCCCAGCCCCAAGAAAGGTCTTTTTACTCCCATCCCTCTGTTGTCTGTTCAGGATACTGGCCATTTAAGGACATGATATTAATGCCTATTGTAACCTTTCTGCCCCAGTGAGGGCAGAAATAATTGGGATATAGAGATAGTCTGGCCCCTGGTATCTTGGGTAAAACAAAGGACTAACACTGAAACTTCCAGTTTCAGCCTTCTTCTGGAAGGCCATATCTCCAATATTTGTAGGCTTTTTATTCAAGTATTTCTTTGTTATGGTTTCTACATAGATGTCCCCTCCAAAGGCTCATGTACTCATAGGTAGGGCCTTTAGGAAGTGATCAGATCTATTATAAGCAGTCAGATAGGGCTAGGCCCTCAAAGGAGACTGCAAGGAAGATAAGATACCTTGCAACTGTGGCAGAGATGGACGCTCCCACTGTGGACCAGACCCAAAGACCAAAGATCAACTAATGCTTACTTCCCTAAAGATAAGCATCCGGGATCAATCATCACCTTGAGGAATCCAGGAAGAGTTGCTAAACCAACCATGACCAGTTACCAGATAAGTTGTTTTGTACTCATCCCCACTTGCTATGTGACTTGCTTCCCCATTTGGTCCTGGATTAGTTAATTTTACCTGTGCAGTTGTGCTTGTAATCTTCCTGGTTGGGCATAGTTTTGTCCCACCTCATGTGCAAGTTTCCACATTTTCCACTTTAGACCCACCACATGGTTTTGCTTATAAAAATCCCTGGAAAAGTCAGATTTTGGGACAACTCACTCAGGTCCCCATTCTGTCCCTTTCTTGAACGAAACTTTCTTTTTCCCAATAAATATATTCTGATCTTAATCTCAGTTTGTTCCTAAAATTCATTCTTCAGTTTTAGAGAATATGAATTTGTCCCAGGTACCTCTCTGCTTGGGAGTTTCAGTCCCCTATATCACTTGGAACCAGTTGACTATGAACTGTAACCTCTACAAACTGAGTGAAAACAAGCCTATCTTCTTTAAAGTTGTAGGTGCTGGATCTGGTATCTCAGCAATAAGAAAGCATTTAAGACATTGTGGTATCAGGAATGGGGCTATTGCTGTGATGCTACCTGACCATATGGTTCAAAAGCCTTTGGAGCTGGCTTGAGGTGAGGAGAATAGAAAGGTTTAGTGATATGGGCTAGAGAAGCAGCCCTAAAATTCTGTAAGCCAGGCTTGACAGGAGATTCTGGCGAGAACTGAGAAAACCAGAATGTTGACAATGCAGTGGGTTTTCCCAGGCTCAAGAGATTTTACTTGGGAAGGGCTGCATTGGCAATTGGACTCCAGGCCGTGTGTTATGCTCTGGCAGAAAATTTGTCTGCATTTTGCTCATATCCAGAGACTTTGTGGGAGACTGAGATTAAGGATGAGTGACTAATCTGGCAGGGAGAATTTCAAAGCAGCCAAATATTCAGGCTGTGGCTTGGGTACTGGTATGGGAGGGGGTCCTTTTAGCCAGCTCTACATTGCAAATAAAGAGCTAACAGCCCAGAAGAATGATTTAAAAACCTTTAAGCTTGGCCAAAAAGAAATCTGCAGTAAATCTGGGTCCCTCAAAGATGGAGCAGAGGAAAATTTGGTTGCTGAAAATTAGCATTAAAAATAAGCCAAGTATTTTGGAACAGGACAATAGGAAAATTGCCTTGAAGGAATGTGAAGAACCAGCAAGACTCCACTCTTTACAGGCTCAAAGTTACAAAGGTAAAAGACAGAGAAGGGAGCCCCAGGGCACCATGCTCCAGAATTGCACCAGCCTGGGAAATGGGAACTGATTCTCTAGGATTCGTTTCACTGTGCTCAGCCACCCAGCCACTCAGGGGCCTCTGCAACCACCAGCTAGTGTAGGCACAAGGGCTCAGCTGCTGCTCCAGCTGGTGGTGCACTTTGGTGTCATCCACCTAGTGCTGTTCTAGGTGCATACAAAATTCAAAAGTTGTGGAGTCCTGAAAGTTTCCACTCAGATTTCAGAAGAAGACCTGGGAAGCCAGGCAGTATACCCAAGGGGACTGTATGAGGCTGTGAATGTTAAGCCAAAGGTGGAGGGGAGACCCCAGGATGTTGCAAAAGACAAGAACATGGAACATCTGAGGAAAATCACAGAAAGTGAATAAAGCCTGACCAAGAGAGGTCATGGGGCTACAACCAGTGGCAGGGTCACCCAAGCTCTTCAGAGTTCACATCTCACCACAAGGTACTCACATACACACACACACACACACACACACACACACACACACACACACAGACACCTGGCCTGCCCCACTCCCAGCACTGGACATGGATCTAGGGAAGTTATGGTGAACCTTTTAGTGGTTTCAATGATAGCAAACAGCCCGGTGTGGCGCATATGCCATCAGTTCATGACCACCTATTTGATTCAATGTTTGCCCTGCTGGATTTAGGCCTTGCTGTGGCACCATTCCTTTCTGTCTTCCTCTTTCTTCCTTTTAGAATGGGAAGTATTTATTCTGCACCGTTGTATGTCAGCAGCATAACTTACATTTTTTACCAGGGCTTGCAGTTAAGAGTTTTCCTTAAATCTCAGAGGAGACTCTGGACTAAGACTTTTTCTTTTTTTTTGGATACAGGGTCTCCTTACACAGTTCAGACTCATAGTGATCCTCCTGTCTCAGCCTCCCTATGCTAGGATTACAGGTGTGTACCACTATGCACAATTCCTGAACCAGCACAGCATACAGCATCGAGGATCGAACTCAGGACCTTGCACTTATGCTACCAAGCTATCCTTCTGGCCCTAGGACTTTTCAACAATGCTGAAATTTTAGGACTTTAGCAACACTCTTTGATAGGCTAAATGGATTTTGTATACAGGATGGGAAGAGTCCTAGGGAGGCAGGGCATAATGTTATGGTTTACATCTAGATGTCTCCCTAAAGTCTCATAGGCTCATAGGTGGGGTTTTGGAAGATAATTGGATCACAGGGCTATGATAGTTATCAGTGGATTAGGTGATGAGTTTATAGCTAATTATGACTTGTGAGCCAAGGCCTGGTTGCAGCAGGTGCGTCACTGAGTGTGTGATCTGGAAGGTTCTGTCTTCTCCCTCCCTTGATAATATGTGCAGCTTCTTGACTGCCATGTCGCAAGCAAGCTCCTCTGCCACGCCCCTCTGCTGTTCAGCCCTGCCTTGGAGCCAGCTGATTACAAACCCAAACCTCACCAAACTGTGAGGGCACCATGCTCCATAAACATTTTTCTCTTTCAAGTTGTAGGTGTTGAAAATTGCCTCTCGGAAGTAAGAAAGTAGCCAAGACAGATTTCTTATTAATAATGATAGCAAAGACTTGCAAGGAGGTACTTACACTTTGTCCAAAGCACACATCACATATAGAGACTTATTTTGTTCCTACAAGTTTTTGAAGGCTTTTTATCTTTCTGTTGCAGGTGAGGAAACTGAGGGACAGGGAAGTTTAGGTGACTTTCCTGAGGTCAATTGTCTAGGTAGTCTGGTTCCAGAGTTCCTAGTCTTTACATTCTTACAGCTGGGATGATATCCAGTGTAACCAAAACAAACAAACAAACAAACAAAACAATATATATATATATATATATATGTATATATATATCTATATGTATCTATATCTAGATATATCTATATATAGATATAGATATATCTTATAGATAATCACTTCTTTTAAGTGGTGTTGAACTGAATGAACCAAATCATGGAAATTAAGAGATCAGAAGTCTCATTATGAGATAGCTTCCTCCACTTTCTTAGCCACAGGGAGCCTGTTACCTTGTTCTATCACATGTGCAAGCTAAGAATCACTGTTTTATCAGAAGTCCATTGGAATATAGAAGGATCCTGGTCCTGGGTCTCCTCATCTCAGTGCACAGTACTCACCCAGTCTCTCCTATGCTGAACAACCTTAAGGATGCACTCTGTTTTCCCCTCTGCCTCAGCCTCCGCATCTTATGTTTACTGTGTACTATTCATTTTGTTCAGGGATGCTTCTCAAAGTCAGCTGCTCCCACTGCTACCTCCTGTATGGTTTTTGCTGTGGCTTAACCACATTCCTCAAAGTTCATATGTTGGAAACTTAATGACCAATGCAACAATTTGGGGAGACGGGGCCTTCAAATAGTGCATAGACTGGGCACGCACTGTTGCCTGGTGGGAAACACATACTTGCCTAGTATGAGTGGGGTCCTAGGCTCAAAACTCAGCACTGAGGGAAAAGGTGAATAAGCCATAGAGCTCTGCTCTCATGAATGGACTGATGCACCATCCAGGGAGTGGATTAGTTATTGAGGAAGTGGCCTCCCTTTTCTGCTCTGTGTCTCCTTCAGTCCCTCACCCTCTGACACACACACACGTGGATGTGCTCCCTAGACCTTCTGCTTCCCATGAAAGAATGAATGCTGCCATCAGAAGGCCTTTATCATAGGACTTTCCAACCTCCAGAACTGTAAAGTAAATCTCTGTTTAGCATACATTACCCAGGCTTAGCTACTCTATTACGTAGCAGCACAAAATGAGTCAATACAGTCTGCTTGCTTTTTTTTTTTCCTGCTTCATTCTCACATCACACATCCTGTATGACTTCAAGTTACCTTGAAAGTACCTGTGACTCCATGTGTTACATTATGTAGTATGATCACCAATTGAAAGTGGCCTGGCATTAGCAAGCTTCCTTGTTCTCTAGCTCCAGTCTAACTGATCTCCCTTCTGCCTCCTCTTTCACAGAACTTGGGATGTACAAGCTATGCAACCCTTTTCATCATTTCCCAACTATGCCAGGCACTTTGATGAGCCATGTTTAAACATGCCCTTTCCTCTCTTCTGGCAATTTGCCTTTCCTCCCTCAAGACTGAGGTCAAGAATCACCTCCACTGCAGTCTTCCTAGACTCTCCCAAGGGAGAGATTATTCCTCCTAGATTCCTGACCCAGCTCTTGATTTATGCCATGAGCCAAAAACTTTGTGGTATCTCTTAACATATCAGTTTATGTATCACAGAGCTGGACTGATGTTGGTAGAGTGAGCTCTCCTTCATGTTCCTGGGCTTAAAAGTGTGTCTGGCACATAGTAGACACTCCACAAATGATCATAAGTGAACTTGAAAGCCCGTTTTGTTGAAGGTCATTCCTTTCAGCAATGGACAATGATATGATTTGGCTGTGTGTGCCACAGCTTTTATGTCATAAAGAGAAAATCAAGTCATGACTCCACTTACATGCATGTTTTAGGAGAACGGGATACAATCCATGTGCACAGTAAGGGGCTGAATACTCCTCTGTTAACTGAGACCATGTGCTCAGGATCAGTAGGTGAGCATTTGAGTTTGTGCGTGTCTCTCAAGGGCTTAGATAGCAGGGTTGATGAATCCATAAAGAGAATGAGCTGAGAGAATGAGGTTTTCTTTGTGCTCTTGTATTTTTGATTGATTTTTTAACTAAGGTAACATTTATAGCACTTATCTAACTACAAGAAGGCCCAGAACCTATGCTATTTGTCCCTAAACTATTCCAGAAGCAAAAGAGCTTCTAAAAAGCCCCCAGTATTCCAGCCCTCCTACTTAATATTCTTCCACCACATTGTACTACTGTGAGCAAGAATATAGCTCTCTGAAAATAGTACATTCAATATCACATATACTTAGGCACTGGGACAAGGAAGGTCCAATTTTGAGTTTCAGTCTCACTATATATGGTAATTTATTATTCAGCAAACATGCATTTTCTTCTGTTCTCGGTAAGAAACTTCCACTTACATTTAAGTAAAATAAAATAAGGCCAGACTTGGCAACTCACCCTTGTAATCCCAACGACTCAGCAAGCTCAGGCAGCATCACAATTTGGAGGTCAGCATGGGCAATTTAGTGAGACCCTATTTCAAAATACGATTTAAAATGGGAAGTAGGGTATAGTTCAGTAGTAAAGTAGATGGTAGATCTCCTGGGAATATTCCTGAAAGAGTTAAAGTCGCATCATAGTGATACCTGCACATCCATACGTGTAGTAGCATCATTGACGATAGCCAAACTGGGGAAACAGCCTTGATACCCATCAGTAAATGAATAGAGAAAGAAAATATGCCGTGCATATATACACTAGAGTTTTATACAGCGATAAAGAATAAATTCATTTGTAGGAAAATGGACATCTTGAGATCATAATGGTAAGTGAAATAAATCAGACACACAATGTTGAATATTGCATGAGTTCTCTTACAAAATATACCTAAAGTATAAATAAAGGCGAAATGGAGAAAAGCAGGTAGGCAGACTCTGGAGATGAACAAAAGGGCCAAAAATGACCAAGATTTTATATAAATATATTATGCACATAGGCAAAAGAAAAACTTGTATAAATATTTTAATACTAAGTTTAATGTTGCCTTTGGCACCTACAATTACAAGGGATACTCAAAGTGGTGGCCATTAACTTCCAGACATTTATAACTATGGGAAGTGCTGCTTGAGTAAACTTGGTCATTGAGATTGCTATGCATGCATTTTCCATTTCTTCTCTAAGGACCAGCAGTGTGGTGGGCTGTCTGCAATATACAACATTTTCTAGGATCCCCCATATGAGGGTAGTACCACCTGTTGAAAAGCCATCATACTATTTTTCTTTTCCTGAAGTGTATATACATTTTTGGCAGTCTTTCATAGTCACTCTCTCTTTCTGTCTGTCTGTCTCTGTCTTTGTCTGTCTCTCTCACTCCTCTTCTCTGTCTCTCTCTCACTCTTTCTATGTATATTCCTCAAAAAATTTAAATTTTATATATTGCAAACATATATCAACATGAAAGAAAAAAGTGTATATCTGCCATTTTTATTGTTGCTGGGACAGCATACCCAACACCTGCAACTTAAAGGAAAGAAGTTCAGTTTCAGGAGTTTTAGTCCATGGTCGGCTGGCTTCAAAGCAGGAACATCATGGCAGAAGGGTCCAGTGGAACAAAGCTGCTCACCTCATGGTAGACAGGAAGGAGAGCACAGGGAAGAGCACCACCAAGAGACACAGTCTCCAAAAGCAAGCCCTACTCTGTGACCCACTCCCTCCAAAGAGGCCCACCCTGCTGACAGCAGGGCTATTCAGAGGCTGTTTAGAGGGCGGAACATCAGTGGGTCAGCCCTCTGTTGAGCATAGGGCTCTCATGATCCCATCACCTCTCCAAGAGTCTCTTAATTCATTGAAGTTATCTAAAATTAACTGGCACGATAGGGTTGGTGAAGACTAAATTCTATAATTTTGATGGTTCTATGCTAATATTTTTATCAGGATCAGTTGGATCTCTGTAACTTTGGGTTTTTACTTTGTTTATTTCTTTTTCTTTTTAAGAATTTTTTTTTTCTTGTTTCAGAACCTTTGTTTGTTTATTTATTTATTTTTATGGCCAGCTCAGCATGCCCTGAGGGCAGGGCTGGCACAGCATGTGGTGCCGGGGATAGAACCGCAGTCCCTGCAGCTGCCTAAGCTTTCCTAAGTAGGCCCTTTAGACCACTGAGCCATCCTGCCGGGCCCTTTTGTTTATTTCTTAAAACAGAATCTCACTATGTCCCTAGGCTGATCTTGAATTTCAAGCTCAAGTGACTCACATGACTCAGCCTCCCAAGTAACTGGGACTACAGGCATGCTGTAGCATGCTCGGCTTGTTTTTCACCTTCTAATATGAATAATTTGTCTTCCTGGTACCACCTCATAATTTTTATCTGTGAGAGTCATCTATTGTTTCCAGCTGTGGCTCAAGCTCATACCTATTTTTTTCTTCCTGTAGTCCTAATTATAATGCTTTGTTTTTTTTGTCTGTGGTACCAGGGCTCATACTTCGATCCTTGCACTTGCCAGGCAGGCACTTATGACACTGAGCTATCTCCCTAGCTCTAATTTCAATGCTTTAAGGCGTAAGAAAACTAGACATGGCAAGCTGGAGGGCCTGTCCAGCCTGGTTCTCTACCTCTCTATCCTTGCTTTTTCTGCTGTAACAGATCTTGCTATCCTGTGAATAAATGATCAATAAATTGAATAAATGGTCAATAAACATTCACGAGTATTAAGTTTGTGACCTTTTCATGGCATGAAAGAAAACCCATCTGCAGCCAGAAAAAAATTATAAAAGTTAGGAGTGCTGGAATCTTTCAAGGGTCAGCCCTGGGCCACCCTTCATCCTCCCTCCTTCCAACACCACCCTCAACTTCGCAGCATGGCCACTCCAGAGCACCCTCTGTGCTTGAGATGCCTGGGATGGACAGGCTCAGCTTACCTACCTGTCTTATAGACTTCACCTCTTCTCACAAGTCCCCAAAGCCTGCTTCACTCCCACCATCAAAGGAAAACAAGAAACACTTACCAGATAATACAACATCTACCTGATCACATATATTTACAGGCTTTTAATTCAGACTTGTACATGATAAGCTCTCAAAAAAAGAAAGAGAGAAAACTGAAGAAACTGGAAAAGATAGTGTAGCAGGAAAAGAATTTGGAATGAGTGCTTAAGTGCATAAGGATGAGAAGGTAAATGGAGTGATTCCAGGGACTAGGGTGAGGAGTGCTAGTAAGGAAATTTTAATGTTTAATAAAGCTACACATAGTGTTAAATGAATTAGCCTCAGTGAGCGTCACTGCCAGAAAAGAATTATGAAAGTTAGGAGTGCTGGAATCTTTCAAGGGTCAGCCCTAGGTCACCCTCCATCCTAACTATTTTCCTCCCTCCTTCCAACACCACCCTCAGCTTCTCAGCATGGCCACTCCAGAGCACCCTCTGTGCTTGAGATGCCTGGGATGGACAGGCAATCTCCGGATTGCCTCTAAGCCAGGGGGCAATCCACACGAGGATGACCAGATTTGAGTCACACAGCCTCTCTGAGTGACCCAGAATGTCGGGGGACAAGGACAGTTGTATTTTGCAGTCAGGAAGGAGATATACAAAGAATTGTCCTTTCCTACCTGGCCTTGCTTCCCAAGCAGATATTTTCTTCTTCCAGTTAGGTGCTATAAATCTCAGTTTTCCTTCTATCTTATCAAGTCCACATTATCCACAGCCTTAAATTTGGAAGAAAATTAAGAACCAGAAAGCTTCTCATCTTTAGAAGTAGGACAGCCCTGCATGAGAAGGACTGTCCAGCACCGTTACACCCACCCTCCTCTCATCCCAGCCACATGTAACTTCAGAAGCCACCCCCAGGAATGACCCCAGTACACACCTGGACCTGAGTATATGACCTTCACCTCCCCCCAGCAGCACAGAGGAAGGGACAAAAACTTGACAAAAATAAGCATCAAGATTTGGTAGTGTGTGCTGAATTTTAAAATGTTAAATGATGGTAAAAAATTTTTTTGGAAAACAAACTATCTTCAAAATTGTGCTGCATAGTAAAGCTAATGGAGCCCATATGTCCTCACTAAAACTTAGAAAAACAAACTGAAAACAATACTTTCACGCCTGCCAGGCTGAAATGTGATCTACTCCTTAATATTCGCTCAACCCAGACAAATACTTGAGCATGGTAATGATTCCAAAGATCAGCCAGGGCCCAGTGGATAAACAACAGACCTCAAACTTGATGTTCCATTCCGAGTTCAGGGCACACTGCTTAATCTTGTAATTTCTTCTCAATTTGCTCAGCTCTCAAATGGGAATATCAGGAGGCAGACTAAGAAAATTATAAAGCACTTTGCAAATGCTTAGTAATTGATGTTCTTTTCATAACTTAGCTTTATTGTTATTACTATTATCATTATTAATTTGGTTATGCAGAAGTAACTAAAGCCAGCCCAAAACAGCACTGGGCTATTTATTCAGAGTTTCTAAAATAAGGGAGCCAGCTGCCATTGCTTGGATTTGGCAGAGACTCCAGGCACAGAAGGGAGTGGGGTGTTCCTTCAGGGAAGAAAGGGAAGTCTTGGGCTAGGCCAGGGTTGAAGCACTGGCACTGGGAAAGTGGCAGCTGGCTACTTAGAAGTAGGGTTTAAGTGCTTCTTTGGGGGAGCATATCTTGCTTCCTCTGGCTGCTGCTGAGTTGCAAAGCGGCAGGCATCCTGAGTTGGAAGCCAACTGGTTTGGCTTTCCCAGCTGGTTAATCCGGAGGGTGTAGGTCAGCACTCTGGGCCTTATGTAGTCTGACCATTGTTCACTGTCTGCACTGTCTCTTGGTGGAAAATTAAAGGTGGGAAGGGCCCAATTGCCCCTGCAGACAACCAGGTACTGACCTCATAGCCTGGGGAGGGGAGAACGGTATTTTTTATACCATTTAACCACTTTTAAAAGGTGAAAATTTAGAAGATAAACTGCTTAACCAACAATGCTCACTCTAGTGAATCAGTTGGCACATCACTAAGGTAGCAAGCAGGAAACCTGGGCTCTAGATGTGGCTCTATTACACAAGGGGGAAGGAGGAAAAGCTTCATTAACCACTACTTTGTATGATGTCATCATTTCCCTCATAATTATACAACTAAGATTCCATTCCAAGACTTAGAACTGCACGTAGAGATCAATGCACGGTATCTTCATGCCAGAACATTTGTTTTTTGAATCAACATAAGTCTGTAAATAGGATTAGTTAAGTAATTCACAGTATATTCATAAAATATTTTAGAGTTATTAGGCACATTTGCAAAAAAGAATTTAATGATATGGGAGAATATTAGCAGAATAGTAATGAATTAAATGGCACTATGTAAGACCATATTGAGCAGTATCCTAGTTTCATGGTTTGTGTGTGTGTGTGTGTGTGTGTGTGTGTGTAAAAACTTAATATACTGAATATACCAAACTGTTCACCATTTTTGAGTTGGACTTTGGGTGGTTTTGCTTCTTTATATTTTTTCCATATTTTACTTATCTGTAAAGCCTCAAGCATCTAGTCAGGCCTGGTGACACATGCCTCCAATTCCACCACTCTGAAAAGATGAGGCAGGAGAGTTGCAGGTCTGAGCCCAGAGCACTCTAACAAGACCCTACCTCAAAATAAGAAATGGGCTGGGATGTAGCCTAGTGCAAAGACTTGGATTTCAATCCCCAGTACTGAAGAAAAAAAGAATTCCTACCTCAAATGTCAGTTTTATTTATTTATATTTTTATGTATTTGGCACAGGGTTTCACTACACAGATCAGAGTCATAGTGATCCTCCTGTCACAGCCTCCCCAGTGCTTGGGGTTACAGGCATGTGGCACTCCACCCAGTCTTGGTGGCCCTCTAGGCATGCCAGGGCCAAGGCCAACAGCACATGTGGTACTGGGGATGGAACCCATATCCTTGTGCTTGCTAGGCAGGTGCTTAGACCACTAAGTTATCTCCATGGCCCAAATGGCAGTTTTATAATTAAAGAAAAACACAAAAGTTATTTAAAGAAACACTTGGAGCAGGCATGGGTGCACATGCTGGTAATTTCAGCTCTCAGTGCTAAAGCAGGAGAGTAGATAAAGTTCAAGGCCAGCCTGCACTACTTGATGAGTTCAAGGCCAGCCTGAATCACATGGGGAGATCTTGTCTCAAAAAAGGAGATCCTGTCTCAAAAAACAAATAAACAACAACCACAGGAGATAGGGTCCCCCTAAGTCACTGAGTTGCCCAGGTGGGGCTCAAACTTGCCATCTTCCTGCGACAGCCTCCCAGAATGCTGAGGTGACAGGCATTTCTCCCCACACCTGGCTTACTTTTTTTTTGTGTGTGTGTGTGTGTGGTACCAGGGATCAAACTCAGGACTTTGTGCTTGCCAGGCAGGCACGTCCACCACTGAGCTCTCTCACCAACCCAGTACATTTATATTTTTAATACAGCACCTTCCAGCTCCACCAGGGGACAAGGAGCCACAATTGATGTTTCTTTTAGGAGAATGGTAGCTACATTTGCAGGTGGTAAGCACTTATAAAGCCAGAGTTTATATATCTAATTCTATGTCTGGAAGTTGAGAAGTTTTTACTTTTATGAACTCAGAAACCTAACTACATCCAGGATAGGCCAGAAACCAGGTGTGCTGGCCTGGAAACAGAAGCACAACTCAGTCTTCTCTTTGTCCTGAGTGTTGGAGAAAATGGCAAGACCAAAAGATGGGAAAAGACAGATGGATACCACTTCTAAGAAGCAGAGTCACAGGATCAGCTGAAGGTCAGCCCAAGCAGGCAGGACAGGCCCCTGGCACATGATTAGAAGAAGGAAAAGAGGCCACTGGCAAGAGGCAGATCTGGCAGCTGAGCCGCGGGCTCCAATCCCAGGTGTCAGAAGTTGTGGGTGACCTGAGGCAATTAACGAAGCAGAGGGAATAGTCCTCCAAGTCAAGTAAAGAAAGCGGAAAACCTGGGTAGAAGACAATGTTATGGTTTGAATCTGCAATGTCCCCCAAAAGGTATTTGTTAGACGTTTAGTTCCCCGTGTGTGGTATCGCTGACAGGTGGTGGATGCTTTAAAAGGTGGGGCTCAGTAAAAAAAGAAGGTCCTCTGGCAAGATGGTTCTGCTGCCCTCTAAAGCGCCTGCTTAGGAAAGCTTAAGCAATTTGGGGGGGGAAGGGCGCGGTTTGATCCCCAGCACCCCATGTTGGGCCAGCCCCACACCCAGGGCTGGCTGAGCCAACCATTAAAACAATAGGGGCCCGGCGGGATGGCTCAGTGGTCTAAAGCACCTGCTTGGGAAAGCTTGGGCAGCTTCGGGGACCGAGGTTCGATTCTCGGCACCACATGCTGCGCCAGCCCTGCCCTTGGGGCGGGCTGAGCTGGCCGTAAAAATGAGTGAATAAACAAATAAAGGTTCTGAAACAAGAAAAAAATAAATAAAATAATAAAAAAAAAAAACAATAGGGCCCAGTTGCCTTCCCTCCGTTCCTTTTCTTCTCTTCTCTTTATTTCTTCTCTACCATAGCCCATACTGTAAGCAGATTGCCTTCACCACATCCTTCTGCCATGATGTATTACCCTCTTAGCACAGACCAGGAAACAGTGAAACTGGCTGACCTCGGACTACAACTATGAATGAAAAGAAATTTTTCTTCCTCTAAATTGTTTATCCTCAATTATTTTATCACAGTGAGAAAGAGGTGACACAGAGAAACAGTTAAAATACCCAGCCAGATGTGTTCAATTGAGTCACCTGTCTTGGTGCTAATTTCTGCCTCATAGTGACTGTGGTGATTAAATATACCACCCAAGAGACCCGTAGTATGGCGGGGAGAAGGAGGAGAGGGAGGCCACGGATCGAGCTACAATCTACTGGCTCCATTTGAGCTATTTTCTTTCTGGCGAGGTTTTGCTTCTAGACAAATGGCAAAATAAACTTTTTATGAAGTTCAAAATAAATAAATAAATAAATAAATAAATAAATAAATAAATAAACCAACCAACCAAAACATCTGGTACAGAGCCTAGAGACTGGAAAGTCACTATTTAGCATCATTATTGCTTTCTCAACTCATAAAATGGGGCGTCTGGTATGTGTAGATAAGAATAAATGTTCCTTAGGAACATTCTGCTTAAGCCGGGTGTGGTGGCACATGCCTGTAATCCCAGCACTTGGGAGGCTGAGGCATGACGATCAGTGCGAGTTTGAGACCAGCCTGGGCTACAAAAAGTGAGCTCAAGGCCAGCCTCAACTGCATAGCAAGACCCTGGCTCAAAAAGACCAAAAAAAAAAAAAAAAAAAGGAACCAGCACAGATTTTACTTTCTTCTCTTATACCTTAGCATCATAATAACTCTGACAAATATCACGCACTTCATGAACAAGAGACAAAATTACACACAAACTATGAGTCATATCTTAGTTCAATGGGGGAATACCTTATATAACACAGCTGAAACATTTTAGAAAAGGGTGAGGCTTATAAATACACGTTTACCTTCAGATTCTCTTGTTAGAAGCTATCAGTGTAGCCAGGCGTGGTGGTGCACGTCTGTAATCCCAGCAATTGGGAGGCTGAGGCAGGAGGATCAGTGTGAGTTTAAGAACAGTCTGGGCTACAAAAGTGAGCTCAAGACCAGCCTGAACTGCATAGTGAGACCCTGTCTCAAAAAGACAAAAAAAAAAAAAAAAAAAAAAAAAAAAAAAAAAAAAAAAAAAAAGAAGCTATCAGGGTCAATGTGGAAAAAATTGGGGATTTTTCTCCTGCGTTTTTATCCCTGTTGCTCAAAGCTAAGAAAGTATACCCCCATCTTTTCTTTTCTGCCACCTGTACTGAATTATGAGCTTCCCAGCATTGTTTGCTTATAGGTTCAAGCTCAACTCCACCCAGGTTCTGATCTAAAATAAGCTTCAAGCAGCTAGTAATTGTTGTTCAGACGCCATATGTGAACCTTACCCCCAGTCACAATTATACCAACTGTGGTACTATAATTGCTTTTCATTTTTTCTCGTCCAGTATCCCTCCCCTGTTTTCTCGTAATGCTGTCCTATTTGGGGTGCACAGGCTACAGGGTGACAGAAAGGGAAACAATCCCTCCCTGGCTCCAGAGATTCATGGTGGAGCTATTATAAGGCTCTGCTTACCCAGTTTAAAGCTGGGCTCTCTATGAAATAGAAGACTACTCTGACTCCTGATACGTTCTTGGATTTTGGATCAGTGGCTGATAGTATCTGTGATTTTGATTTAATTTGAATCAAGGCTGGACCTACTGTGGAGACAGAGCTGAGATCCAGTAGACCAGGCCAGGAAAGTCACAATAGAGACCCTGAGACCTCATGCTCCTCCCTAACTCTATGTACTTCCTTCTCTTTCTTTCTCACTTTGTGCTTCTGTATGGTTGAGCCACATTGCAAAGTGGATACGTTTCTAAGTTTGGATCCTTAAAAAAGAGCACAGTAGAGATTCTGTATCAGTTGTGTCATTCCGATTATTTCTAGGCATCCTGAAGGGTTTGTGCTATCCTAAACAGATGTATTCACTGGTCAGCTTTCTATCTTTGTAACAAATACCTGAGATAATCAACTAAAAACGAGAACAAGTTTATTTTGGCTCAGAGCTTGGGAGATGTCAGCCCAAGGCCTATTGGTTGTGTCACTTTGGGGCCTGTGGTGAGGTAGCACATCATGATTGGTGTCCATGGAGGAAGAAGTCCTCCCTCACTGTTGCAAGTGTAAGAAAGATGGGAAGGGGCTGGGTCCCAATATCCTCTTCAAATGAGCAGGCAACCTCCCACTAGGCCCTACCTCTTAATAGGTCCACTATCTCCTACTAGCACCACTGTCAGGGAACCTAGCCTTTAAAACGTGGCCTTTGGTTTATCCAAACCCTACCAACAGACTTTCACATATGCATGGCATATTGGAAACACCAGGAAGATAATTCTGTCAGCAACCTGTGAAGATAGTAGTGAGAAACAGCAAAGATAGCTTGGAGACTGTTTCCACGGCCCATGCCATGGGAATATTGTGATAATATACACTGAAGTGGAGAAAGCCTTATAACCCAGTCAGAAGAAAATGAGTCTTGTATATTTGGCAAACAGATGTACTTTTCTAACTTCTGTGTTGTCTGCATATCAGAATTCTGTTTCAGATACTCACATAGGCCTCATGTGACTCATAAATATATTTGTCTCCAAATCACATTTCAAACTCTTTACACTATCATACTATAAAGACAGGTAAATGGATTTGTTTGAAAAGGATGAGTGCGTACTCTAAGATATAAACCACGCCAGGGACAGAAGTTCATGAAAAATAAACTATCATGTGCCATATCATTTAATATTTGCCTGGTGGGGGCAGCTGCAAATTACTGCTTACACACTTGATGATGACCAGCTATCCAAGGACTACCACGGTGCAGTGCTACAAATAATCAGTTTGGTGTCCTGAGGTTAGGCTGCCACCTGATTCCCAGCTCAGTGACAGAGACACCGCCTGCAAACTCAGTCTTATACATCGTCTCTCGCCAAGCTGTACATCTTAAGGCACTACCCTAATGGTTTCTTCATTTTATTTATCCATACAGCAAGCATTTATGAAGCAACTTCTCCATATCAGGCACTTTGTTAAGGACCAGGGATTCAAAAGCAATTATTACACATCAATTACTTGCTGAAAATGATTATAGGAAATTGTGCCAAGTATCACCTTATAGATATAAACAAAATAGGAGAAACAGTTTTCTCAGGAAATTTAAGGACTGTTTCTTCTTTTTTTAAATATTGGAGAGTATGTTTGAGTTGAGTCTGAAAGATCTGAGTCTGGACTTCTATAGGAGTTTCACTAGGACAGAAATGGAGAATTGTGGGTCCGGCAGGATGGCTCAGTGGTCTAAAGCGCCTGCTTAGGAAAGCTTGGGTAGCTGCACGGACCATGGTTCGATCCCCGGCACCACATGCTGCACCAGCCCTGCCCTCAGGGTAGACTGAGCCGGCCATAAAAACAAACAAAAGTTCTGAAACAAGAAAAAAATAAAATTAAATTAAAATACTTATTTAAAAAAAGAAATGGAGAATTGTATCCTTCGCAGAAAGAACACTGAAAAAAAACGTACAAACAAAAAAGTATACAAACAAGAGAACAGCAAGAAATTCAGTATTTTTTTTTTCCTTTTTTAAATGTATCTGGTACAGGGTCTCACTATGCAGATCAGACTTATAGTGATCATCCTGTTTTGAGCCTCACCAATACTAGGATTACAGGTTTGCACCACCACACCCAGACTTGATCCAAGAGCAGGGCTGGCATGGCACGGCATGGGGTGCCAAGGATCAAACAAGCATGGCTCTTTCAGCAGCAGTGTATCTTAACCCAGGAAAGCCCTCTACCCCGGGATATTTGTTAATGTCTGGAGACATTTTCAGTTCTCATAGCAGAGAGATATAATGGGTAGAGATGTGCAGTGCTGCTAACATTCTAGTGTGCTGGATAAATAGCTACACATTCCCAAATGCAACAGTGCTCAAGCTGAGAAACTCTGTTCTAGGGAGTAGTGGCTATTTTCTGCTTTTCGTTTCTCAAAGTCCTTTCCCTTGTGCTCTTTGAAAATCCAGGAAATTTTCCATTCAGATGTTCACTATCTTATGTAGAGCCCATGTTCTTCTGGGGGAAATGGACCCTATCCCCCAGAGGTGAGTCCTGATTGGATTAATTTTATCAACTCACTCTTTGCTGGTGTGTTGATTTGGTGAGAGGCTAAGCTTTGGTAACAGAGATCCAAAAGTAGTGGCTTAAATAAGATGGAGATTTATTTACTTTGTGATTCTTAACAAAATAGTCAGTAGTCAGATACGCAGGATGACCTAGGTAGTTCTACCTGCCACTAAGGAACACAATTGCTTGTTATAATCTGAACCACCATCTACTGCTTCTGTGGCTGAGGCTGGCTCAGCTCCACGCTTCATGATCTGCAGAAAGAACAAAGGTAGAGTTCGCTGTAAGCAACTCTACCTTTAAGGAGATGACCTAGAAAGTGTACATAATCTTTTCCTTTCCATCTCCTTGGCCTGAACTTAGACCATAGACACATTTAGCCAAGGAACATACCCAGCCAGTAGAGAACTGGGAAGTAGGCATTTTTTCCAGTGAAAATGGGAACACAGTGCTTCTTCTTCTATTAAAAGGAAAAAGGGCAGCATAAAAGCAGAAGGATAACTTTTCTGCCACATTGAGATTGATTCAGTTTTTGATCCAGGACTATTAATAAATGTAGACACATGAGATATGAAATATTTGAACAAGACATTTTCTGGAAGCTTATGGGAAAGGAAGTAGAATTGAATCAAACCAAATCAATCTAGAAATAACTTATAGTGCCTTTATATTTTTTCTTGATGTTATTAGCTTTCTTATTCCAAGCTGTATTTTTATGTCTTTCACTTCCCACATTGTCCAATTTCCATTGGTGGAGGTCGCCATTACATTCTCCCTACCATGATGAACCAACTAGACCTTCTCCTTATCTGCTTCCTCTCTCCAGACACCAAAACAAGCCATTCATGAGTCCAAAGTACATTTTCTAATCTCTCCTCTCTCCACTCTCCTCACTCTCCTATCCCCTCCCCCACCCCCTTCCCATCTCTTGCCTGGGAATTGACCTCAAACACTGACTCATTGACCTCTGCCCAGCCATTAAGCAACTTTATAAAAATATAATTCATATACCATATAATGATATTGCTTTCCTTTCAGAATCCTGGAATCAAACCCAGGGTCTCACATAGGTTAGGCAAGTGCTCTACTACTGAGCTGTATCCCAACCCCTTAATTTTCTTTTTAACTTTGACAGAATCTTGCTAAGTTCTCCAGGCTGGCCTCTAATTCATTATCCTTCTGCCTTAGGCTCCAGAGAGATTAGAGTTAAAATATGCACTACTGTTCCTGGCTCTCTATCTGTCTCTTAAAATATACAGTTTCTTTGTTTTTATTATATGAACAAATATATGCCATCATTACCACCAGTTTTATAAAATTTTCATCACAAAAACAAACCCCATGCCCTATGGTTATCATTCTTTTATCCCTGTGTCATCCAGGTTACTTCCAACCTGCAGTAACCACTAATCTACTTTCTGTCTCTGGAGATCTCTGCCAACTGGACGTTTCATGTCAATAAAATAGTAACATGTATAGGGTTTTGAGACTGGCTTCTTTCACTTAGCATAACATCTTCTAAGTTCATCCATGCTTTCACATGCATTGGTACTTCATGTTTAATTCTGGCTGAATAATATTTCATTTATGGTTGTACCATTGTTTGTTTGTCCATTCACCAATTCATGGACATTTGGATTGTTTCTACCTTTATCCTTTTTTTTTTTATGTGCAAGGTCTCACTGTGCAGCTCTGACTCTGACTCCTGTTTTCTGCCTCCCCTGTGTTGGGATTACAGGCACGCAACACCACGCCCAGACTCCACACTGGCCCCACAACCCTGGGCATTGAGCCGACCACTGAAACCAGGTGTGATGGTGTATTCCTGTAATCCCTGCACTGGGGAGGCTGAGATAGGAGGATCACTATGAGTTGGAGCTACATAACAAGACCCTGTACCAAATACATAAATAAATGAAAGATTGAAAACATTCACGATAAAATTATGATGTGACCCAGAAATTCTACCTTCAGGTATATACTGGAAAGAGCCAGGAGCAAAACCTTGAACAGATAAGTGTGTGATAAGTCTACAGTACCATTGTTCATATTATTCCAAAGCAGAAGCAGCCTAACTATCCACCACTACCTAAATGGATAAACAAGAAACGTTAGTTGTAGAACATTCTTCAGCCTTTATTTATTTATTTAATGAGCAGAATAGATTTATTGAGGGAAAGAAAGCTCCTGTCCGAGAGAGGGACAGGAGGGGGGCCTGGGGGTCTGGAGTGGGTGTCCCCTCTTCAGCCTTTAAATAGAAATACTGTGACATGATACAATATGGATGAGCTCTGGAGATAGTATGCTATATGATGTAGTCAGTCACAAAAAGACAAATACTGTATACTTCCTAGAGTAGTCAGTTTCTTTCTTTCTTTTTTTTGTCTTTTTGAGACAGGGTCTCGTTATGCAGTTGAGGCTGGCCTTGAGCTCACTTCTGTAGCCCAGGCTGGTCTTGAACTCACACCAATCCTCCTGCCTCAGCCTCCCGAGTGCTGGGATTACAGGTGTGAGCCACCACGCCTGGCGTCAGTTTCATAGAGGAAAGAAATATAAGGGTTTCCAGAGGCTGGGGGAAGGAACACTTGGGAGTTATGTAATGGGTACAGAGTTTTAGTACAAGAAGAAAAAAAGTTCTGGAGATAGATGGTAGTTGCACAAAACTATGAATATATTATTAATGACATTGAACTATATCCTTAAAAATAGTCAACATAAAGCCACAAGTGGTGGCACATACCTGTAATCCTAGCACAAGGCTGAAGCAGGAGGATGGGGAGTTTGAGGCAAACATGGATGCAGAATGGTTGATAATAGCAACCAACAGCAAAAAGATTAAGAGTGTAAATTTTGATATGTGTATTTTACCACAATTAAAATTTTAAAAAATAATTAATCTAGATATGTATATAGTAGAATTTTATTCAGCCAAATAAAGGAATGTAGTATTGATATATGCCACCGTGGGTGGACACCATCCATGTGGCTGGGGGCAGATAGAACAGAAGGGGAAGGGGAAGGTGAATTGATTCTTTCTGTCTTCTGGAGTGACGTGCTTCTTTTTTTTTTTTTTATCCTTGGACATCAATTCTGGCCTTTGGATCCCAACAGATGAGCCAGCTACCTATGCCAGGTTGTCAGGCCTTCAGCATCAGACTGACCATTATGCCATCAGCTTTCCTGGTTCAGAGGCTTTTGAATTTAGAATCAGCCCTGCTGCTGGTATTCCAGGGTCTGTAGCTTGCAAATGTCCTGCTATGGGATTTCTCAATCTCTATAATTATGTGAGCCAATTTCTCCATTAAACCCCCTGCCATACATCCACCCATCCATCCATCCATTCATCCATCCATCCATCCATCCACCCACTCACCCATGTTTGTCTGTCTAGGTATGATTAAAACTACAATGAATGTTTAAACTAAAAATTATACAGTAAAAGACACATTGCCATCAATTTCCCATAAAATACCCTTCCTCATTTCTAACACATTTATCATTTGTTCTTTACATTTTCTGAACCAGTTCTGGAAGTCTTCTTTCATGAGGATCTTTAGTTACATTTTATGGCTGCCTTGATGTACTGAAATGACTCAAAACATTTACTTTTCATTTGTTTTTGATTTAGGGAAAGAGCCAGAAGTTCAACAGAGATGGGTACTGGGAATAAGGTGAAGAGGACACACTATGTTTTTATTTGGTAGAAGTACAAATTTCAAATTGATTTAAAACTGAGGCAGCCATGAAAAGACGTGAAAGAGGACTTGCAGCACTGATTCAGAAAGTGGCAGACAGCCCGGCATGGTGGCACATGCTTATAATCCCTCCACATAGGAGACTGAAACGGGAGGATCACTGTAAGGTCAAGGCTAGCCTGGGGTACACAGTGGAATGAAATCCAGCCTAGACTACATAACTGAGACCCTGGCACAAAACAGAACAAAACTCCAAACAAAAAATAGAACATGGCAAAAATGAGAAAGTTAAGAATATTTTAAGTATTTTGAGGTGGGCTAATGGCAAAATGTCTTTTACAGTAACACATTTTAAAATTCTTATTTAATCATTCAGTTTATTTTTTCATCATACTGCATATATTCATCTGTCTTATTGGTTCCATCTCAGTAGGGACCCCTGATTAATACAGCTCCTTTTTACAGCCACTACCACAACTTATGCTTCTCTGATTTCACCTATTTACCACTAATGTTTTTATACTTACATATATGTAAATGAGATGCAAATAATTATAGCAGTTACTTTATCTGTTTGTGTTAAATATATTTATTTTCTATCTCCCATACTACATGTATCACTCTAACACACACAGATACACACACACAGCACCATCATTTGAATGGTTGCATTACATTCTAACAAATGAATACATCTCAATACACCTAGTCTTTACTGATAAAACTTCCAGATTCTTCCCAACCAGTCCCAGTTTAATACTATTAAAAACAATGTTGTAAGACATTGTTGTCTAGGTGGAAGAGTTCCTAGAGGGTGTAATCCTAGAACTGTGAGTCATGTGGTCTGTTGGGTAAACTTTTCCCTCTGGCATCGACTGGATTTGACTGGTGGGAGATACTGACAACAGAGCAGAAGGTCAGACAGTAAGGTGGGGTATTTCTTCTCCTGGCTATTGGCCTGCGGCTCTATGGGGTTGGCTACATTCTCCCACCTAAGGTTACAGCTTTTGTCAAGTGACTTAACTATTCCTACAACTATTCTCTTTGGGTTAAGGGCTTCTGGTGGCCCCTCCATCTCTTTCTCATCAGGCATCTCTGCCATAGCTACTCTTGTTCTTTAAAGTATCCATTAAGGGGTTATGTAATTCTATGTGGTAGAATGCTTGCCTAACATGCATAGCGTTCAACCCCAGGATGCAAATAAGGTGTTCATTAACCTCCAGATTTTTGTAAGCAGTTATTTTATTGCCTTGCTCTCAAGCAACCAGAGTGATAGTGCATTGTATTTCCTGCCAAGGGGCTGACCAGACCACATATAGACATTTGGCAGTGTTATTAAACAATGATAAGCTATGCTTAGGCTCTATCTCTTTCAGAGAACTTGATGAAACCTTAGAATTTTGTAATCTTGCTAAAATACAATTTTCATACTTTTCAGCATCTGCAATTTCTGCTCTACTCACTGGTCCAAACACATGGTTTTCTGAGATCTAGAGAAAGAGAGGTTTCTTTTTTCTTTTCTTTTTTTTTTTTTTTTGCAGCACCAGGGTTTGAACTTACAACCTTGCACTCGCCAGGGAGGCACTTGTGCCACAGAGTTATCTCCCCAGCCCCAAATACATCTTTTTCTTTTTCTTTTTCTTTTTTTAAGCTTTATTTATACTATGGCTGGCTCAGCCTGCCCTGGAGGTGGGGCTGGCACTTCATGTGGTGCTGGGGAACCATTATCCCTGTGGTTGCCTGAGCTTGTCTAAGTAGACGCTTTGGACTGCTGAGCTATCTCACTGGCCCCAAAATGATACTACAATTTTTATTTTTTTATTTTTTTGGAACTGGGGATTGAACTCAGTACCTTGCATGTGCCAGGAAAGCACTTATTCTACTGCATATCTCCCCAGCCACTGAAAGAGAGGTTTCTTTTAGCTCACAGTCCCAGAAATTTCAGTTCATGGTCTGCTGATTTCATTGCTTTTAGGCCTGTGCCTGAAACATCATGGTGGATAGGAAGACAAGAGAAGAGCTATCCACCTTAGAGCACAAGAACAAGAGCCAGAGAACAAGGGACAGATACACAGTGGTCCTCAGTGCCACACTCCCCAACCCACTCTTTTCAACTAGGTTCTGGCTTGCAAATTTCCATTACTTCCCAATAATGTCATCAAATTATAATCCATCCAAGGAGGAAGCTGGAGTCCTCATCACTGAATTATAACCAGGTGGGGTCCAAGGTTGTCCATCCAAAGAGAAGATGATGGAGACTGTAACTCACATCCTGGGATAGGTTCTTGTGTTTTTCTTTTGTACCAGGAATTGAACTCAGGGCTTTACACTTACCACACATGTACTGTGCCACTGACCTAGATCCCCAGCCCCTGGAATAGGTTCTTAATTCATCCTCAAAGAAAAAGGAATTCAAGACGAATCAAAAGAAGGCATAGGCAGATTTAGAATATAAGAGAAAACAGGGAAGGGACTTCCTGGAAGTGTTTGAGGTGGCACAGCTCTGATGAAGATAATCAGACTGGTGTGTTAATAAAAGAACCAGATCTTTTTTTTTTTTTTTTTTTTTTTTTTTTTTTTTTTTTTTTTTATAGATTTGCTAGGGTGACTAGAGTCTGGTTGATCATTATCTTAATTCTGGTTTTGCAAGGTGGCTCCAGGAGGCCTTACTGCTTTGGGGGCAATTTTATCTCCATGAGATGATTATTTCTGCTTGGGGCAGTCTCAGTCTGAAAGAGGCTTTACTGGAATTCACTGTGATTTAGGTTTAGGGCAATTACTAGAGAATTCTGGGTGCTCATCTTTGGTTGAATGTCCCCATAAAACTCTTATCTTTGTGTTCCTAGTCTTAAAAGGGGAAAGGATAGGTTATGCAAATATAGAACTAAATGACATTGTTTTGCCAGATTTTAGACAGATACTCCCCAAATGATTAACATGCCTAAGTGCAGAATTGAACAAGGTACTAAATAGTCAGGCACTATTCTACTTTTAGTTACCTATTAGGCATCTGTAGGCTCAAATGAAAAGTCACTGTTTTCCACCAAAACCACTTTTAAGTATCTGGCTGTCTCAGAAAGAATCACCAATCACACTTTAATGAACATAGGTAAAGAGCCCTGGAGCCTGTTCTCTGTGTCTTTGGGAGTCGCTCACTGGCTGTGTTAGAAACACCATTCAAAAGGTCTTCCTTTGAGTACATGAGACTGGGGAAGGTGTGGGGTGGGGGGCATTTTAGGTCCAAGCCACAAAAAAAGTGGTACATTCTTCTTCCTTCTACTTTGCTACTTTTTTCATACACTGGTTATCTGAGCCTCTGTCCCTCTCCCACCTTCCTATGAGGGTATCTAACTTCATGAAGTCATCTGAACTGTTGAAAGAGCTATTGCTTGTGAACTTGTAGCACTAATTTTTCCTGCCACTCACATTGGCATTCTGCTTCTCAAAATCTCTTGTACAGATGTTTTGCTTTTCCTTTCTTTCTTTTCTTGTCTGTCTGTCTTTCTTTTTTTTTTAAATCTCTATCAAATGTGGTTTTTATTGAACTGACAAGCACCTGTCTACAGCCGCACTTGTAGATCACCACATGGCAAAAACAGGAGGCTTTCTCCTCTAGAATTTTTCTTTTAACCTTATTAAAAAAATAAGATTAAAAAAAAACAAGACTGGCCCTAAAATATAGAAATAAATAAATTTAAATTCTCATAAAGCTGTACATTATCAAAAAGTCACTAAAATACCACATTTGGTTATATAAAAAGTCAGCCCCTTTTGCATAAAAGGAACATGGAATCTTGGTGGCCATGGTGTGGTTTTCTTACTGTCACCAGACTGGTAGAGAAAGGGGAACAAGGGGGTGGGGCTGTTTTCCTTCTTATTTGCCTTCCCTGCAAATACATCAACAGAGAAATTCCCCTAACTCAAGGGGCAGTGAAGATGGGGAAAGGGAAAGGGTGCTGGCCCCACCCTTCAGTCCCCAGCATCCCCCCCACCCCCAGAATGCCTGTTCTCTGGAGAAGGAGCTGGGAGAGGAACACACAGCAGACAAGCGAGACCTCACTGCACCCACCCCACCTCCAATGATGAAGACTGATCCCTATCTCACGCCAGGGGAATACTGCCACAGGGAGAAAGACCAGCACCCAGCTACAACAGTTCCAAATGTCTAGCACAGAGTTTGTTATAGTACAGTTATTTAGATTAAAACATAAATATTCATTTTTTTTTTCTTTTTTGAGACAGGGTCTTGCTATGCAGTTCAGGCTGGCCTTGAGCTCACTTTGGTAGCCCAGGCTGGTCTTGAACTTGCACCAATCCTCCTGCTTCAGCCTCCCGAGTGCTGGGATTACAGGCATGCACCACCACGCCCGGCTAAAACATAAATATTCATGCATAATATAAAATCAATTCAAATATTTTTCAGTCCACCTCTTATTTAAAAGCAAAAGGAAAGCTCAAATAAAAAGTTTTGAGGTATATCTAACAGAAAAGGCAACTCTGAAAATAGTACTGTAAAGATTGCTCAGCGCCAGGCACCCACTGCTTGCCACACTCTGGGCATTTCTGATGCCTTAGCTCTGCTCCGGGAGCTAGCAGCCACCTCCCCAGTTGTGCAGATGTTTTTCTTGTCTTTTTTTTTTTTATGGTATTGGGATTGAACCCCACACCTTTGCACTAAGCTACATGTTCAATTTTTTAAAACTTTTTTATTATGTGACAAGGTCTCTCTAGGTTGCTGAATTACCCTGGCTGGGCTTAGACCTTCGATCTTCCTTCTTTAGGCACCCAGAGTCCTAGGATTAGAGGTGTGTGCCACTACCTTATTCACCTTTATTGCTGAAGTGCTATGAACAGAGAAATGCTCAACTGATACTTCCAATAAAGCAGTAAGTGAATTTATTGCACTAACATCAGTAATCAAGAATTGGTAATAACATACAATCTGATAAATGAAAATCCTTGCAACAGCTGTAAATAATTAAATTTCAGATTTCCATCAGCTCAATTTATTCTTCTATCAAATGTAGCATGTTAAGTGGTCTGTATGAGTTCAGAGAAATTTACAGTTCAATAGTGAGCTTAGCATAGATATAAAATTTCCATTAAAGTAAATAACATTCTTGTTAGGAAAGAAAGTCTTAGCAGAGAAAACAGCAATCCTGATAATCAACCGAATTAGTTAAAAAGGATTTAGGGCCTTGCACTGTCTACCCACTCCAATGTGAAAAGGCTGAGGTTCCTCTTTGGACTTTGAAGTGTCTGAACATCTGTAGACATCCTAAAGGAAACTGGCATAAAATAAATGCCTGCATGCTGTTTATAACTCTGCAGGAGTGAAAAAATCCTAGGAGAACTTAAGTTTCTTTACATAAAGTAGAAAGAGCCAAGCAGAGATGGTGGAAAGCTTGGGCTTCCATGCTAAGGGGCACAGACCACTGCGTGTGGGCAGCTCAGACATTAAAGGACAAAAAAGAACACAGTCCCGTTGTCTATGAATTCAAGAAGACTTGGGTAAGGAAAAAAAAAAAAATGTAAGTAGCCAAGCCAGCAGGAACAGAAAACCAAAAGCCTACAGGGAAGGGCTCGCAGTCCATCTGATGTTCCCTAGACTGGCGCAGGCCAGAATGGCCTCAGTGTGTGACTTGTTTGACTTGACTTCATGAGCGTTCCTGCTGGGCATGACCACTGCAGAACAAAGTGCGAAGCATTTCTTTTTTTTTTTTTTTTTAATAGCTGGCTCAGCCTGCCCTGAGGGCAGGGCTGGCACAGCATGTGGTGCCGGGGATTGAACTGTGGTCCCTGAAGCCGCCTAAGCTTTGCTAAGCAGGCGCTTTAGGCCACTGAGTCATCCTGCCAGGCCCCAAAGCATTTCTTGACAAACTTCAGACAGTTTAACTGTGGAGGTCTCTGTCCAGGTAGGTGCTGTGCAGATGCTTTCAGGACATGGTTGGTCTCCAGCTTGACCGCGGATTGGCTGTAGGGCTTAATGCACAAATCACTTTCTGTGCATTCCCAGGGCTGCCTATTCCACAGGTGGGAGGTGGGGCTTTAAAATGAGTTCTAACAAGCTCAACAGCATTGTCGCTGGTCTGAAAACAGTACTTTGAGGGCCACCACCGCAAGCACCCATTGCATATTGCTCCTCTCCACATATAATTTATCTGTCCTTTCCTTGAGATAGTCAATGTCCTTCAGGTTCAAGACATCTCTTTTCTTGCTAGCAAAACCCCTCATTCTTCCTCATTCTTTTTTTTTTTTTTTTTTTTTTTCATTTTATGTATTTGGTACAGGTTCTCACTATGCAGCTCAGACTCACGGTAATCCTCCTGTTTTCAGCCTCCCCAGCCCTCAGATTAGAGGTATACACCACAATTGGAGGACTCGCTCAGTGGGCTCAGAGGGTGGGTGGGGGGGTGGAACCGGTGAGGTATGCGAAAACTCATTCTTTTTTCTTTTTCTATTTATTGTTCTATTTATTTATTTTTGTATTTTGGGAAAGAGTCTACAGGGTGCTCAGGGTCTCACTGGTAGATTGGACTCGCAGTGATCCCCCTGTTCACAGCCTCCCTGGGATTGCAGGTGTACGCCACCACGCCCAGTCTCAATAGCTGTCTCAGCGCCCTCCAAGGGCTGGGCCAGTATGGTAGGCCCGGGGATCGAACCCCTGTGCCCTATGTCTGCTTGCAGGTGCTTTAATCCAGTGAGCTATTTGGCCATCTCCACATCTCATTCTTTATTTCACTGAGTCTCTTTACATTTTCAGGTATGTGCTATGACAAAGGGGTGAGGTAGGTAAGGCGAGGACACAAAGAAGATCTTTCCTTGTTAGAGTTACTCTTTAACCATCACTCTGTTCTCCTCTTCTCTGGCAAAATTTCAAATTGTTCCTATTGACTATTTCCCTAAGCTCCTGAAAGGTTTCTTTCATCTCCTATCTACCACTTTATTCTTCATAAAGATCACAGGTCACTTTATGATCACTAGATACACTTGTTGGTCAAATGTATTGTGTGACAATGGCTTCCATTCATTCTCAGCATTTCCAAGAAAAGTTCTAGGCTGGGAACAGTTTCCACATGTCCTTTTCTCTTTAGTCATTTTGTATCCTTAGAAATGCTACTTCCTCGCTCATCATGTGCCGGTGTAGCACCTATGCAATAGAGAGTAGGGTCCCAGCTGATAGGAGTCTCCCATTTGATTCAGGAACCCTTTGGTGCTTTTCTAGCTCCAGGGGATAAACCTGGATTAGTTTAAGCAGACATGATAGTCCTGTTTTCTATGGCCAGTTATTAGTTTGAAGATAGTCTGTGACTTTGTTCTAAAGAATGAGATATAAAAAGAAGTGCACCAGTTTGCTTTTAGAAACTACTTTACCCCTTTATTAAAAAGAAGCACAAGAGGGCATGAGAGATAGCTCAGCTGACCAAGTGTTTGCTTATGCAAGTACAGGACTTGGGTTCCATGCCTGGCACCACATCATGCTGGCACTGCCCCTGGGTGCATTGAGCTGCTGAAGGAGTCTGGTCATGGCGCCACACATCTGTAATTCTAGCACTGGGGAGGCTAAAAACAGGAGGATCATTATGAGACTGAGCTGAGTAGTGAGACCCTGTACCAAATACATTTTTTAAAAAAAGGATAGATTGACTGTCCTGCCTTTGAAAAGAGTTTTTGTGAGGATATGATGCTTGGAGCTGTGACAGCTACTTTGTTACAACAAAATATTACATCTGTGGACAAAAGGACTGAGGATATAAAAGTGAGAAGCTGAAAAGTGCTTAGGTCAACATCATTTTGTAATTATTAATCAGAATTACCTATCTTTGGGTTCCTTCTCCCGCCCCCCCCCGGAAAAAAGTAATAAACCTTTATTTACTTATTTTAAATGAGTCTTCTGAGACATGAGTGTGCATATGAGTCACCTGGAAGTCTTGTTTAAATGAACGTTCTGATTTCATAGGTCAGGAGTGGGGGCTGAGAGCATGTATTTCTATCAGATTCCAAAGGGGTGCCCATGCTGTGTTGCTGATCCCAAAACCACATTTTGGGTGGTAAGAATCTTATGTATTTTAGTCAGGTATTTTGCTACCTAATGCATCCTCTGGTTATCTACACATTGCTTTAATATTTTCTTTAAAATGCCATTATGCTACTTTTCACACATTCTTTTTTTTCTACTGTACCAGGGATTGAACTCAGGACTTTGTGCTTTGCCAGGCAGACACTTATCCTATTGAACTATCTCCCCAGCCATTCATTTTTTTTTTTTTTAAGCTGGAAGCTTAATTTAAAAAAAAAAAAAGAGTTATTTTGAAGCCCACCAATACCCAAGCTATTGTGTAGTGTGGGCATATACAATGTAAAATATGGTGGTGGTTGTTAATTTAGTTACACTGGGGAGTAACTAGGAAACACTGAAAGACTGCTTTTCCTTTTTGTTTAGACAGACTAGTGAAAAACACATTTTTTTCCTATTTTCCAATCTAAGGGAACCTCATCCCTCTGCTGAGAAATCTATGGAAGGTAGTTGAGCACAGTTCTTATGAAGGCCTAGCACCATCTAATCTGCTAGAAACCCTCAATGACCTGCCCGCCATATGCCAGGAGACGCCCTAGGGGCTGTGCTGCAGGGATGCCCTGCAATGAAGCATCAGATACTGGCCGACATAGTCTATCTTGGCTTGAACTGCTATAACACAATATCATAAATCGGCTGGCCCCAACAGCGAGTGTGTGTTTCTTGGGGTCCTAGATGCTGGGAAATCCAAAATCGTGGGCCAGGATATAAAAGAGGCCCCTGCACAACAACTTTAATAAGTCCAGCCAAATGCTTTTCTCTTTTTTCTCCCCCTTTCCCCCAACCTCTTCTGAAATGTAGCTCCTTCTTTTCTTTCTTTCTTTCTTTTTTTTTTTTTTTGTCTTTTTGAGACAGGGTCTCACTATGCAGTTCAGGCTGGACTTGAGCTCACTTTTGTAGCTCAGGCTGATCTCAAACTTACACTGATCCTCCTGCCTCAGCCTCCCAAGTGCTGGGATTACAGGTATATGCCACCACACCTGGCTGCAATCTTTTCTTTTCTTTTTTCCTTTCCTTTCCTTTCCTTTCCTTTCCTTTCCTTCCCTTCCCTTCCCTTCCCTTTCCTTTCGTTTCCTTTTTTTTCCTTTCCTCTTGTTTGCAAACTTCTGCAGTCTTAGAGTTTTCTCTTTTCAGCAGTTAGAGGCTCCCAATTCCTAGAAACTGAGTGTTGACATATAAAAGTACCAATGTCAAGAGACACTAGCTCCCTGACCAGAAATGGGAAGAGGTGTTAAGAGGTATCCTCTATGATAGTCATGGCAAACCTATGGCATGCATACCATGGAGGGCATGTGGTACCCTCTTTGTCAGCATGTGAGCCCAGTCATCCTAGCAGCTGAGCATTCAGGTTTAATTGCAACTGGGGCACCTTCATATAAATAAGTAGGTTTGGGATTATAGTTTGGGCTCTTAGTCTCTGAAAGTTTTGCTGTCACTGCTCTGTGACACATGCCAGCTTGATCAGGTGTTCCATCAGGTCAACATATTCTGTTCAGGGGAAGAGAATTTTATTACCAGGAAGACACATCTAAGGATGGGTCCACCCGGGGTCTTGAGCAAGGTTTCTCTTACAGTTGGCATGGAAATCTAGTCCTGACAGTCATGAAAGAATCTCCTCAAATCTGAATCCTAAATATTTTAGATAAAAGAGGATCCTCTAAACTGTTCTTACACACACCCACACCTCACCCTCAAAACCAAAGAGCATATGCTCAGCCTACCCAACATCATGGCCACCCTTCCAGTGGTTAGGAACATGTCCAGAGCTATGCCAATTTAGGTGGTCATTCAGGTGATGATTCATGGTATCCTCAGGACCTGGTAGGGTCTACAGACTCAAATTAAGAAGAAGACCACTTGTTTCTTCTTATTCTTTCTTTCTGCCCCAATAAAACCTCAATCTACTTTTTATTCCTTCTCCAATGCTGAAGCTTCATTTGGTCAGAAAACTTAAATTTTTTAACTTTTTCTGATATTAGTTAGCATGATTGAGCAGAGTTGGAGAGCAGAGAAGGATCAATGAGAGCTGAGAAACTTAAGAGAGTTTTCTCATGGTTCTGGGGATGGTTTGTAAACTGGCTTGATTGAGAAAGCAGAGAACAGAAACCTGGTCTCATGATAAGGCTGAGAGAATGCAAAGAATGCTTAAATTACCCATATTTTTAAACACACACACACACACACACACACACACAGAGCTCATGCTTGTTAAATAGAGTAGTAATCTGAGGCTGGGCCACCTTTTCTTGGGATTTCCACTCCCTCAAGTGAAGCATAAATGATGTCAGTTCCAGAAAATAAACTCCTCTTTCTCTCATAAGGGCCAGTACTCTATTCTTTGAGTGTGTGCCTTTTAATTTCTACCTAATAAAACCCTTCCCATGCCTCTTACTAACTAGTCCTGAACACTTATCCTGTAACAAGAGTCAGCAAACCTGCAAACTCATTCTAAGGCTAGTGTGGGCTAGGTTCCTTGTCTCAGCTTCAGGAACCTCCTCACACCCTGTCTACTGAGAAGAACATAATACAAAAGACATGTGAGTCAAGGAAGACCTCTTGGAGAAATTGGTATATGCACTTTGTTTTTGTCTTTCAGTACCAGGGATTGAACTCAGGCCCTTGCACTTGCCAGGCAAGCACTTATTCTACTGAGCTATCTCCCCAGGTAAGTGCACTTGGAAACACAGTTTTGAAGAACTATGTAGGAAGCTGCAGAGAGGAAGAAGTTAGAGTTATGTGCTTCTGACCAAAGGATAACTAAAAGTCAGGGAGGCTGAGACAGGACAGTAATTTCTACAACACATAAATACTCAAAAGTAGGGGTTTAAAAGTGCCAGATTAACAGCTAGACAAGACGATGAAGAGTTCATGACTGTCCCCAGAGCGATAACAACCATCCTGCTTTGTCTACAGTTCTCCTAGATTTAGCATCGAAAGTGCCCTGTCTTGAAGTTCTGGGCAAACAAAGATAGTTGGCCATGCAAGATTAGAAGTCATCATGTGGAAGATCATATATGTCTTGAAAAGAATCATATTCTTTGTTTTTTTATTTTTGAGACAGGGTCTCATTATGTAGTTCAGGCTGGCCTTGAGCTCCCTATGTAGTCCTGTCTGGCCTTAAATTCAAGATGGTCCTCCTGCCTCAGTTTCCTAAGTGCTGGGACTGGAGGCATGTGCCCCCATGCCTTGATTTTTTTTTTTTTTTTTTTTTGTCTTTTTGAGACAGGGTCTCACTATGCAGTTCAGGCTGGCCTTGAGCTCACTTTTGTAGCTCAGGCTGGTCTCGAACTCTCACCAATACTCCTGCCTCAGCCTCCTGAGTGCTGGGATTATAGGTGTGAGCCACCACGCCCAGCTCCCCATGCCTTGATTTTTAATCCATCAGGTCCATCAGAATCTTGATCCATCACATTCTTTTTTTTTTTAAAAAAAGAAAATAAAACTAGGGATTGAACTTGAGACCTTGTGCCTATGAGGCAGGTGTTTATGCTACTGAGCTATATCCCCAGCCTGATCCATCACATTCTTTTTTTTTTTTTAATTTTATTTATTTATTTTTTTCTTGTTTCAGAATCTTTATTTGTTTATTCACTCATTTTTATGGCTGGCTCAGCCCGCAGCCAAGGCTGGCGCAGCATGTGGTGCTGGGGATCGAACCGCAGTCCCTGAAGCTGCCCAAGCTTTCCCAAGCAGGCGCTTTAGACCACTGAGCCATCCTGCTGGGCCCTCCATCACATTCTTGATCCATCGGGAGTTTAGATCCATGAAAGGGGAGAGGGCGTATTTGGGACAATGAATTATCACCAGGTTGCAATATCAAGTACAAGCACCCGAGGAGGTAAAACCTATACAAACCAAAACCACGTCTCCTGGCTTTGGCTGTCCCATGCATGGCAGGAAATGAAAACATCAATACATATTGTTAAGAGGGAGAAGGCAAGGCAGAAAGGCAGCAGGGAGGATACTAGGGCTAGGCTCTTGTGTTCATCCTTTTCACTTACACAGCTCTGTAAGCTTGAGGTTCCACATCTATGAAATGGGATAATACCTACCTCCCTGGTTTGTTTTGATGATCAAACAGCTGAGCACCTGTGAGAAAGCTTGGTAGACCATAAAGCACTGCGTGAGTATTACTAATAGGTCCACTGTCGCAGTCAAAATGTGTCCAACCACATCAATATAGAAAGTGCAATCTCGATGTGATTGCATCACGTTGCTTCCTGCTTCTCAACAGCACTACATCATTGTTAGTAACTCCTGGGGGTTAGCTGGCTCCAATGGGCTTGAGCGTTATTTGGAGGACTGCCAGGGAAGAAGTAAACCAGAGTCTCCCCTTTCTCCTCCCGCACCATAAAATGTAAACCAGGTAAAATGGGATTAACATGAGTAACAGAGCTAAGCACAGTCAAGCCTTGGTTCAGGAATACTTATTGGGGAAACAATTTGTTTTCCCAACAGAAGCGTTGGGCAAAATTGTGTTTTTGTTTGTAAATTCTGCATTGGATGGCAAACCCAACAGTGGCCATCTTTCCCACAAGGATACAAATGTGACCATCTTTTCAAAATCATAGAATGAACCAAGTTCATGAGCTAAGGTACCACTGTACACTGTTGTTTCCTCTGCAGTCCCAGTTTCTCAGGCAGGCTGAGGCAGGAGGATTGCTCCTGCCATCCTGGGCAGCATAGCAAGATGCTGTCTCAAAAATTAAAAATAGAAAAAGAGGGAGTGGAGGGACAGAAAACTCTAGACCTAATGTATAGTTCTAATTGTGGATCTTCAGGGCTTATGGCCCTTTCAAATTTCTTTCACCTAGAGGAAGACAAAGGCCATACTTCTTGATCTGGCTCCACTTGCTTCTCTAAGATCTTGTTAGTCCTTTCTCTCTGTACCGCTTAGATTCCAATCACCACAAACGGCTCACTGTGCTGGGATGTGTCCTGTTCTCTTCTGGCACTTCTGGTCTGCAATGTCCCTTTCCTCAAGGCTCTCGGTGCAGACCTACTCAGATTACAAATGTTGAGCACAGATGCTACTTCTTCCATGAGGTCTACAGTGGCTTTCTTGGGTATAGTCAGACATTCATAAGCCAGTAGTGATTTGAGCTCTATCCTAGGAGAGGGGAGAGTACACAGTGTTGTGTATTAGATCAGAGCACTGGGTTTCTGATTATACTCTAGCACTGAAATCCACAGTTCTCATTTTCTTCTTTGGGTGTGGTACAGTAGTGTGAACTACAGAGGGCATTGAATCTGGGGCCAGATGGGCTGTGGGACCTAGGACAACTTATCAAAGCTGGTTAGCATGAAGAAGCACCCACATAGGCAACACGAAGATGCTGGTACTCCTGTCCAGTTTACAGCATATTTGTGTGTATGTGTGTGAGAGAGAGAGAGAGAGAGAGAGAGAGGGGTGTGTGTGTGTGTGTGTGTGTGTGTAAAACTACTGAGAACAGCACTCAATACATATCCATAGGCCTCTGTTATCTTTTGTTGTTAATCTCACAATTTCCTCTTTTGTAAAATGGAAGTAGCACTCTCAGGACAGAGCTGATAAGAGGATTACTGGAGATAAGCAGACATGATTGGCATAGAGGAAGTTCATGACAAGTCTCTTTCTTGTCCTTTCCCTTCTTCATCTTTGTTGTTTGCATACTGAGGGCAGGGGCCTTCACACACCAGTCTATATCCCAGTCCATTTATTGTCTTTTGTTTTTAATTTTGAGAGAAGGTGTTACTAAATCACTAAGTTGCTTTTGCTGGGCTTTGGGTTCCTCCTTTCTCAGCCTCTGGCAGCTGAGATTACAGGCGTGCACCACTGTGCCTGGCTAGTTGCTTATTAATTATGCTTTGCTTTTGTGTTTCTTGAGGTCTAATTTCTTCTCTTGTTTCTTCTCCCCTGTTTTCATTTTGCACAGGGTTTCTCAGTCTCAGCACCAAGAGCCCCTGGTCACGGGGGTCATACTGAATATGTTCAGTATACTGTAGGATGTTTAACAACATCCATGCCTTCTAGTACAAGTTGTCAGGGCAGTGTGCCTCTGTGTGTGCGCATGCATGTGTGTGTGTGTGTGTGTGTGTGTGTAAAATCCCCACTAGCCAAGCATGGTAGCACATATCTATAATACTAACCTCCTGGAAAGCTGAGGCAGAAGTATTACAAATTTGAGCCCAGTTTGGGCTCTTTGGCAACTCAGGGAGATTGTATTTAAATATAAAAAGTGAAGAAAGGGCCAGGGATCTATCAGAGTGTGAAGACCCTGGGTTTGCTCCTTAGTTCAAAGCAACAATACCAACAGCAATGATCTCTTGCCCATTTCCCAGCCATTGAGAATCACTTGTCTGTGGAGAACTATTAACTTTCTTAAATTTTGGTAGGATTTCTACCCTTATCTTCATCACCAAAGCAAAAATTGGGTTCGTAGGCCTCCACATGGAATAGCTTTTGAGAGTGAAAAAGGAAAAAGATACATCTACTTATATATGAAGTCTTCTAGTTTTTCATTTTTTATATCTGAGTAATACCCTATTTTATGAAAATACCACATCTTTTTCAACCATTCTTCAAATGATGGGCATTTTGTTTGTTTCTAAGATTTGGCTATCACAAATTGTGCTGCTATGAACCTAAGTGCACAGATACCATTATGATATTTTGTTTGCAGTTCTTCTGGGAAAATTCCCAATAGGGGATAGCTAGGTTGAATGGGATTTCCAGTTCTAGTTTTTTAAGGAGTCTCCACACTGCTTTCCATAGTGGTTGTACCAGACTTCAATAGATTTTCAAATAACTATAAAGAGCTACTCAGTTGCTTAACTTTTATATAAGTTATGCTCTCTCCTGTTTTTTACATCTTTTTCTGATCTGCATTCTGGAAAATAAGTATTTTAAACCATAAATTTGAAGATATATTATTTCTAACCTTTCCCCTGATTTACCAGATAATGTTAAATTTTAATCTTGGCATTCAAATAAAAATAAGCTTACCAATCTCTTCCAAAAAGGATTTTTTTCTTTTACTGACTACAGTATTCCTCTTCACCTTCACTCTCAGAATTGGTTAGGGGAAAAAGGGCTAAAAGATTAGCAGCTGGGGCAGCAGTGCATAGGATCCTGTCTTATTTATCCAGACACATGCTTCTAAACAGTGATGCATATGCTTTCATTTCATTTTGTGGGAAAACTGAAAGAATTCAGTGTTTTACAATTCAGATTGAGGCTAAAATCATATCAAGTTGATTTTTTTTGCGGGGGGGGAGAGGTACAGAAGGCACAAGGCATAACTACACAAAAAGTTCAGTATCAGCAAAACTGCACAAGAACAAGGCGATGGATCTTTTGCAAAAGGGAGAGGGCTCAAGAGACGAGGGGACAGGGAGGGGAAGGGAAGGGATGAAAAAAGAATTAAGATGTACTATGCATAGGTACTAATTCCACATGAGGAACGTATTCTTTGACTGCAAATGTGTGGGAACAACAACAAAAAAAAGAACTGAAAAAGGAAAAACTTTGTAGCTTGAAAGAAAACTGTGTATGTGGAGAAAGAACATGTTGTTAGAATAAAACCTTGAATCTGAGGCACAGTTCACAATGCTACTTTATGAATAGTGCGACTTTAAATCTACTTAAGCCGGGAAATTTGTTATCAGGTGACTCACACGAGTGGGGAAATCCAGTTCGTTGGTGCCAAAGATGAAGCAACAGATTAGGCATGGAGATGTTGTGGTTCCAGTCAGTCTTGTGAATGAATTGCAGCAATCTTGGATGGAGAGAAAAGAGACTCACCAAGTTAAAAATATTAAAGAGCTCTATGCATTTAAATAATAAAACTTTATACTCATACATGCTTATCTTTGAAATACCTAAGGACTTTCACTTATTTTATTGTTTCAAAACAAAGATTTTCTTTTAAAGTTAAGTACAGTACAAGGAGCATTTTGTCCTCAATCACTTGAGAGTAAGGACTTGAGGCTCCATAACCCCCCAAATATTTTTTTTACAATTATTTCCTACAAATAAGGGTTTTCTCCTACATAACTGTAACAGAAACAGAAAAATAAGAGAATAACATCAATACATAAGGCCCATCTAATTCTCAGCATCAAGTCTAGTCACAATCACGCACTGAGTTGATTGTTCTGCCTGTCCAATCTTCTGTAGCCCGGTATAATTTCCCAGTCTTCCCTTGATACTCTTAAAGCAAATGGGCCAGTTTTGCTTTTTTTTTTCCTTTAATGTATTTAGTGTTTATCTACAGGGTCTCCATAAACAGATCTGATTTGTAGTGATCCTCCTGTTTTCCGCCTCCTGAGTGCTGGCATTTTAGGCATGCATCACCACACCCAGTCTCAATCACTTCTCAGTATGCCCAGGGGACAGGGCTGGCAGGACACTGGGGATGGACTCCTAGTCCCTGTGTCTGCCTAAGCAGGTGCTTTAATCTGCTGAGCTATCTGACTGGCCTGGGCCACTTATTTGTAGTTGTTCCCTTAATTTGTGTTTTATGGGTGTTTCCTCAGGAATAGTTTCAAGGGGAATCATAAAGGTGATATTATTTTCTTCTCATTACATTGTATCTGGCATTACATGAGTTCATTTTGCCTACTCCTGATAAGGTCCACCTCTAGTCCTTTGGGTAGGATGGTATCTATTCGATGCCTCCATTAAAAAACCTCCTCTCTTTTTTTTTTTACTTGAAAACCATATAAATATCACACCCTTCATGCAAATTTTGATATATTAATTTATTTAGACTCATAATTTCATATTTTATTCAATAAGTGATAATTTGTTGCTGCTATTTTTTAATTGTTATTGTTGCTGCTATTTTTAATTTTGGCCCTAAATTTTTTCCTGACTTCACCCATGCTCTTTCATGCTGGCTTCCACTCCTTTAGACATTTTCCCATCATCATTTGGGCTCTTTCTTACTCTGTCACAATAAGACACTCTGGACTCTTCTCTGAATTTAAATAGTAAAACCTTATATGTACAATATGTTTATCTTCCAAAGAGCATATGTACTTTCATTTATTTATTTATTTATTATAAACACAAAGTTTTCCTTGCCCCATATGTGGGATCTGGTATTTCTCTGAGTAGCCCTGCTTACTTTTCCAGGAAAATGTGATTGAGTAGCAAAGCCATGAGCACTAATCATGGTTATCATTCATGGGCTGTTTCTGTTCCTAGACCTGCTATGATGGCGATGAAATATATTACTTAGATCTCTCACTGAGGAGAGCATAATTGACTACTGCTTTCTGAGTGTTCACCCTGTTCACATGAAAGCAAACTTCCTAAGTGTTACTCCTAAGGCTGGCAATGTACCTCAGTGGCAGAGCACTTGCCTAGGATATACAAGGCCAGCTGACCAAACAAGCAAAAAGCCTGCTAAGCCAAGGGTTATTTCTGGGCAGGTCCTGAGCTCAGCATGGTGCTAGGGAAGATCCATTCCTGTAAGACTGAATCCTCTGATAAATCCACTGTTGAAGCTATCCTGTGGCTCAATGACCTACTGAAGTTTTCCTTCTTTCTACAAATGGTGGGCCTGCATCTCAGGCGGAAGGATTGGTATTCCTTCTGTTGCTTCCTACTTTTGCTAATTATCTGTGTAAAAATTACTACATGAAAATTCCCTCCAAGATGTGGTGTTTTAAACAAAATAAATATCTCCTAGTTTTGGAAATGCAAGGGCAGCCTCATTGTCTTGGAATCACTCATGATGTACCTGTGAAAATATTAGCCACCACATAGCCATCTGATGGGTTGACTGGGCCTGGAGGGTCTACTTGCAAGATGGTCCCCTTGTGTTTTGGGAGAAGGTAGGAGTCCCTTACCACACTGAGAACTTCATAGGGCTTCTTCTTCTTCTTTTGGTTTCATTCATTCATTCATTCATTCATTCATTCATTTATTCATTCATTCATTTTGTGGTGCTCAGGATCAAACCCAGGCCTCACACAAGCTAGGTAACTCTACCATTGAACTAAAACCTCAACCCCGTCCTCTCCCACCTCTTTCTTTCCCTCTTCCCTATTCCCAACTCCGTCCCCTTTCCTCTCTCCTCTTTTTCTTCTACTACATCTTCTTCTTAATAGTGAATCTTGGTGCTGGCAAATGGCTCAGCAGTCTAATGCAGCTGCTTAAACAAACTTAGGCAACCGCAGAGTCTGTGGTTTGATCCCCAGCACCACATGCTGTGCCAGCCCCACCCAGGCCAGACTGAGACTGCTATAACATAAATAATAAATGAAATTTAAAAAATAGTGAATCTTTGCATACTCAGAATAACTTCATCTTATTATGAAAGATAATGAATTAAAATTCAACACAATTTTTTTTCTAATAATAACAACACACCTCGGGGCCTGGTGGGATGGCTCAGTGGTCTAAAGCGCCTGCTTTGGAAAGATTGGGTGGCCTCAGGGACTGCGGTTCGATCTCCGGCACCACATGCTGTGCCAGCCCTGCCTTTGGGGTGGGCTGAGCCGGCCATAAAAATGAGTGAATAAACAAACAAACAAAGGTTCTGAAACAAGAAAAAAAATAACAATACACCTCATTCCTAAATTGTATTATGCGTGACTTCCACATAACTTATAATGCCACATAACTGATATAACAGAATTGTCCCACATGACAAGATGCCGTGAAGGCCTAGGCCAGAAAAGGAAAACAATAGCAAGCAATACTGATGGACCAGACAATTATTTTTTGCTTTGTGATGGTGGGAATTGTTGTTGTTCTCACTGTTGCTCTCTGTTGTTGATGCCCCTGTTGCTGTTGTCACTGTTCCACCACCATGAACTGCTGCTCTCTGCATGTGCCAGTCTGCCTCAGAGCCAGCTGAATATGGACTGAAACCTCCAGTAACTATGAGCTGAATAAAGCTTTCCTTCCTTCACTTTGGGTGTTGGATATTTGTCCCAGCAACAAGAGAAGAGTAACTGAGACATCAAGACAAAGGTGGATCCTGCCCGTCTTTGTATATATTTTTACATGTACATCTCCCTGTCTCTCCCCCTCAACAGACAATACCTCTAAAAATCCTGTGCCCTATTATTCTTTACATTACCCATCCCCTCCAGCATACATCCAGCATGTAATGGACACTCAGCCACTGTTTAAAGAATGTTGAGAATGTGCTGGTGTTTTTGAAAGCAAATACAGAAAGTTTACATAAACATGGCAAAACACGAATCAATTTCAGCTCTTAGTTGGGAACTACCAAGATTACAAAGAAGGATACTGTTTACAGACACTGAAATAAACAGCTCAAATTCTCATTGGTGTATACATATTTTACAGCAGTGATATATTAAACATGTCCTTTCACTTTGCAAATATTTCATTTGTCAGTACTTCTATTAATGTCACACAGAAGAGCATTGAATGGAAAAAATTATCTGAAGTTGAGAAGTGTAACAGAAAAAAATTCCCTTTTAATCTTACAAAGATAACTCAAAGGAGCCATTTAGTTTTCTTTCCTACATATTTCCTCTATAGCATTTGGTACAATGAAGGTGGAGATCAGGGAGTGAATTTCCCCAAACTCCAGGTTGACAACCCTTGACTTTCTAGGGTTTATTCATGAGGCAGGAAGTTTTTCTGACAGTCACCCCGGGAGAGAGAAAGATGAATGGTACATACATACAAGGAGGTAGGCAGGGACCCATCTACTATGATTCATCCACCCTAAGGTTTCTTGAGTATCCTCATGACATGGAAGCTATTTCTGCCAAATGTTCCAAGAGAATAAGACAGAAGCTCGTATTTCTTTCATTGTCTAGCATTAAAGTCTCACTCTGTTATTGTTTCAATATGTCAACCTCATTCAATGAGGAAGGGGATTTCATAAAAATGTGGCCTCCAAAATGTGAGAATCACTTTAGGCTGTCAAACTCTATAATAAAACACTAGCCAAGGGGCTGGGGAGATAGCTCCGTAGAGTAAGTGCTTGCCTAGGAAGCGCAAGGTCCTGAGTTCAATCCCAAGTACCAAAAAACAAAACAAAACAAAAAAACAACAAAACACTAGCCCATCAACTCTTGTTTTGGTGATTGTTTCTCATGAGACAGAAATTAACATATCTGCTTGTTGGACACAGGTAGGACCTATTCTTTTAGTTTCTTGAGTATGTTTAAGACAATTGACCTCAAGTATTTGTCTCATTAGCCTAAAGTTTATGTTTCCTCATAAAGTTCCCATTATTTTCTCTTTTCCTATAAGCAGGCCAATAATTTATTGTTCCTTTTTTTTCCCCTGTCAAGTCAGTAGCTCTTTAGAAAAATGAACAGTTCCTCATTAAAATAACAGCTCTAAATATTTGCAACAGCTCTACATATTTTAATATATGTTAATTCATTTCATTTATACAACTAGTTCCTCTTAGTTTATAGAAAAGAAAGTTTTGGGGCTGGGGAGATAGCTCCATGGCACAAGTGCCTGCCTGACAAGTGCAGTTTGAACCCTGGTCCCACCAAAAAAAAAAAAAAGAGAAGGAAGTTTTGTGTTATTGTGTCGATGTCTTGTACTCTGACACTGCTTTGAAGGTAACTATATATAATGTGTTACCAATTGTTATTCTTTTATTTTGTTATGGGATGTGTTTCTGTACATTAAAAATAGATCTTTATTACAAGTTTTCAAATACACAGCAGACTAATCATGTTCTCTGAAATCTAACAGTCACATTCAGTAGAAGTCTGTTAACTTTGTCCCTCATCACTCTAATTCTAAAGGGCTTCCTTCAAATTGCCTTTGTAGAGCCCTACACAAACAGTTTAAGCACAAACAAGACTGTTGCTAACAGTACTTTTATTTTTTAATAAGTCATCATTATCATCAGACATGCAGTTTCTTCATCCTATGTGCCTGGCTCCGTAAAATGGGTGAAACACCCTGCCTCGCACTTCAAAGTTTATAAATATGTTATATCAATATGAAGTTGGAGCCATTAAAAAGAGCTTAGAGACTGGGCGTGGTGAGGCGTGCCTGTAATCCCAGCACTTGGGAGGTACAAGCAGGAGGATCACTATGAGTCAGTAGTGAGACCCTGTATAAAAGAAAGAAAGAAAGAAAGAAACAAACAAACAAAGAGACCAAAACAAGAGCTTAGTAAAAACTATCAGGCAATAAATAAATTTGTAATGTTGAATCTAGAGAGATCTGGAAACAACACCTAAGCCTTACAGTAAAAGTTTTACTTGGGAAGACATGAGAGAAACACTCACGGGTCACTGACAATTTTTCTAAATGTCTTGAATTTACTTCCTTTCTTCTATTATCTTCAAACACCGCAGAGCACTGTGAGCTACATCATTTGGGCATTGGTACAGGAGATATTTGAGATATGATAGGAGAGGTTGGCAGTTTGGTGAGACACTGATACTGTCCATTGGCACTAGTTCTTCTATACCCAAATATGTTGCAGCCTTGTTCCTTGACAATTTCACTAAGCAGCTAAATGTAGTCTGTATCTGGGATACTAGGGAACCTTCTTTTCAGTACGTTGATCTTTTCATTGGGAGAATTCCTCAAGAAATGCCAAGTGCATCCTAAAGAATGGCCTGCTACATTTGTTAGAGAAATATGGTTCTCTAGAGAAACATGACTAAATTTGGCAAGAAATTTCTGAGCAGCATTTTTCTTAGCTTTTTTTTTTGTCCCAATGGAACTCCTTTCCCATTTCCATAAATAATTCTGCATTGCAAATTGTGGTATGTTGTCTCTTATGAGCAGGTCCTACCTCCTGGGAAAGGGTATGAGAGGAAATCTCCAGTCATGATGAATAGCCAGTTCCTATAATGAACCAAGAGGATTAAGATGACTCTTTGGTTGCTTGAAAGGATCAAGAGTAAGGTGTTAGGAACTACAAACAAGTACCTATGATCTCTTAGTTTCTTTTGCTATAGGTTGTAATTGTTTAGGGACTTTTATGAAAGAAAAAAAAAGAATTGTTTTGTGTGATACTGGTAATTGAACTCAGAGTTTTGCATTCAACTCCATCCTAAGCTTTTTTTTTTTTTTAATTTTTTTTTGTTTCAGAACTTTTGTTTGTTTATTTTTATTTATTTTTATGGCCAGCTCAGCTTGCCCTGAGGGCAGGGCTGGCGCAGCATGTGGTGCCAGGGGTCGAACCGTGGTCCCTGCAGCTGCCTAAACTTTCCTAAGCAGGCTCTTTAGACCACTGAGCCATCCTGCCAGGCCCCCTAAGCTCTTTTTATATTTTATTTTAATACTAAATTGCTCAGGTTGGGGTTGAATTTATGATCTTTTGACCTCAGCTTCTTAGAATGGTGGGAGTATAGGCGTGTGCCACTAAGCTCAGGAATGATATTCTTTGTATTGTATGGTCCCTGTAGAATCTGTTCTTTTAGTTTAGTCCTAGGTATGTTTAACAGAATTTACCTTAAACTTCTAGAACCAATAAAGAAAAAAAAAATACTCTCATGTCTTTGGAAATTGATTTTGTG
>PVJA010012139.1:0-52720 GCA_004027025.1 Myocastor coypus
ACAGAGTAAGAGGACACAATTCAGAGTCCAGAAACCAATTCTCGCATTTCTGGTTTTTGAGACAAGTTGCCCAGAGAATTTATTGGATAAAAGTGAAGTGTGTGTGCATGTGTACATTTATATTTATATTCATATTCATATTTTTGGTACCAGGAATTAAACTCAGGACAATGTGCTTGTCAGGCAGTCACTGTGCCACTGGGATATATATATTTGGGCCAAGGAAATATACATATACATCACTGGCCCAAAGTAGAGGTATGTTACATGATACAATTTAACATCCAAGTGCTTTTTAAAAATACTTTTCACAACTTCGGACCCTTTCTTTACAACATATACATGAAGTAACTAAAAAATATGACAAGACTAAATAAAAAACTCGAAAATTCTCATTGTTTCAGATGTGTCCAAGTGTTTTTACACATGACACCAAATCCATAACCCACAAAATAATTCCTCAAAATTAAAAACTTGCAGCGCTTGGGAGGTAGAAATAGGAGGATCACTATGAGCTGGAGCTGCATAGTGAGACCCTGCACACACACACACACACACACACACACAAAAAAAAAAAAAACCTTGCACTTCTAAATTTGTTTAATAAACGTCTTTAGAAAGAAAATGAGGGGGACAGGGATACACTGAGAAAAATATTTACAAACCACATAACTGATAAAAGACAATAACCAAATAGAGGAGATGAATATGATCAAAATTAACACACTGAAATTCTGCAAGATAAACCTAAGAAGAAAGTGCTGGAAAATAAAATTTAAAGTATAACATCCATGTACAGATCTACCAAACTGAAAAACCCAATAATCTGTATAACCAATATGCAGCAATAAAAAATATGCGGAAAATGTAGCAGTAAGTATTGCTATTCTTGCAGGGCGTGGTGGCACACGCCTTTAATCCCAGCACTCGGGAGGCTGAGGCAGGAGGATCGGTGAGAGTTCAAGACCAGCCTGGGCTACAAAACTGAGCCCAAGGCCAGCCTGAACTGTACAGTGAGACCCTGTCTCAAAGAGACAAAAAAAAAGAAAACTATTCTTTACATCACATGGTCATTTAATAAACATGAAAGTAACATTTCAAAGAAAATACTCCCTACGAATCAACAAGACAACCCAATCTGAAAAGCAGGTAAATGATGTGACTATTTGCCAAAGAAAACAAATGAATAAGGCTTCTATGCACATAAAAATATGCTGTACACCTATTACAATAACTTGCCAACACCAGGAGCTGGCAAAAATGTGGACAATTTGGAACACTATATCACCGTTGGGAAGAATACTTGATTACTCTTTTAAAAGTTAATAATTTATGATTCAATCGAGCAATTCTATTCCTAGAAATACGAAAATTTAGGTTCATACACAGGTATGTCTGTAAAATGTATAGAAGCAACATTATTCATAAAAGCAAAAACTAGATACAATCCAAAAGTCTAGCTCTCAACTTAAACCTCTGCGCCATGAGAGCCAAGTGGAGGAAGAAGCGAATGCGCAGACTGAAGCGTAAAAGAAGAAAGATGAGACAAAGGTCCAAGTAAAATAGTTCGTACACCCATGGAGGCCAAAGGAACAGAAATAAAGAATGCTGGAGGCTGACATGGCTGGAACAGGTTTTGGACTGCGTGCTGTCTAGAACGTCTCAATGGATTAGAACTGCATTGCCATCTGATCGCCAAGACCACCTCAAAGAGAGATCTACCGGGTTCAAACTAAGCAGTCCCCTGGTTTTTTGCCCTGGATCTCTGGCATTCTGGACTACTTCTGTACTCGCTTTTGGCTGAGTGTAAAGTGTGTACGATAAATCATTTCTTCTGTGTTAAAAAAAAAAAGTCTATTAACTGGTAAATGGATAAACAAAAAGCAGAACATTCATACAATAGAATACTGTTCAAAAAGAATACTGTTCAGCAATTGTGAGAAATGAACTTTAGTATATACCAAACCATGGATGCACTTCAAATACTTGCACATAAAAGAAGACAGAAACAGAAGTACATAATCCTATTTACATAAAATGCCCAAATATGACAGAAAAACAGACTCAGGGCCAGCAAGAGAGCTCAGAGGAGTAAGTGCCTGTTTAGGCAAGTACAAGGACCAGGGTTCAATAAGCAGCATCACATGCCACATCAGCCCTTCCCCAGGTACCCTGAGCCAGCCACCAGACACCAGCTGTGGTGGAGCACACCTGTAATCCCAGCCAGCTGGGAAAGCTGAAAACAGGAAGATCAGTACAAGTCCAAGCTGCATAATGAGAACCTGTTCCAAATACATTTACACACACACACACACACACACACACACACACACACACACACAATGTTGCTTAGGGCTAACAGTAGAAGCAGGAACTAATGGAAAATGTATATAACTCACCAGCATAAGCACCTGCATGGCAAGCTCAAGGTTCCAAGTTCAATTCCCAGTTTTTAAAGAGACCAGAGACCAGAGACAGGCAGACAAAAATAAAAATGTGTACAATGGATGTACATTTGGGATGCAAATGTCCCAAAACCTGACCGTGGTGATGGCTGTATGACACTAAAATTTAGAAAATATAAACTTAGGGCATCAATAGTTATGGAATCCAAGTTTATGCCCAAGAGCAATGTAAGAATCCCCTAAAAACTATCTTCAACTTATCTAAGGAAGAGGGCAAGAATATCTTCAATGCATATAAAATAGTATATTCCTTAAAGACAGGAACACATTCTGAGAAACATTTCAAAATAAAATGTCATTGTACAAACATCATAGAATGTACCTCCACTAACATAGATGATATATAGTCCAGTGGTAACAAACCTATGGTATATGTGCCATATTGGACTATTTGTATCATCAAAAACACTAAATGGTTCACATCACCAACATAATCCAATCACTCAATGTTGCTTGTTGATGCAATCAAGAGACACAGTAAATACAGTAAGTATAAAGTTACTGCCAATGTAATACGGTATGCTTTACAGGAAGTCTTAATAAAATACAGTACACTAAAATAATGATAAACTATGACACATACCCACTTGATTTTTGTTGTGGGTTCCTTCCTGTCCTCAGTAGTAAATAGGACCCAGAGCTTTCACTGAGCTAGCTGTAGCCCAACCCTTCTAGATTTTAAAAGTCTCCTTAAATACCAAGAGTATTGAAGTTTATGATCCTCCTCTCTCAGCCTCTGAACTGCTGCTGGGATTACAGAGTCAAACATCTTTTACTAAGTTTTATGTAGTGTACACAATTTTCTTCTTTTGAGTTATGGTCCAACTATGTAGCTCAGGCTGACCTTTAATTCAAGATCCACCTGCTTCATTCTCCCAAATGCTAGGATCACAAGCATGTACTAGCATGCTCAACTCTATGCTGTGCCTAACTGTAAACATGTTGTTTTATAACTGGCAGCACAGTAAGTTTACTTACATCAGCAAACACATAAGTAATTTCACATATGACTTTTTCAGCTCCATTATGAAATTACCACTGTATTTGATTTTTTTTTTTTTTTTTTTTTTTGTCTTTTTGAGACAGGGTCTCACTATGCAGTTCAGGCTGGCCTTGAGCTCACGTTTGTAGCCCAGGCTGGTCTCAAACTCGCACTGATCCTCCTGCCTCAGCCTCCCGAGTGCTGGGATTACAGGCATGCGCCACCACACCCGGCACCACTGTATTTGAAATCCATCACTAATGAAACTACTGTATGCATCACATGTTTCTGTAATGAAGGATAAACTTTAAGGTTAAAAAAATGATCACGTATTGGGAGAAGAGAAAGAACAAAGTGAAATGGACAGGAGTAGATAATATTCTGAGTTTATTATTTTTACAAATTTAACTTTCAGAGCAACAACAGAGAGATAGCTCAGCAGACTAAGCACTTGCTTAGTAAGCACAAGGGCCAGGGTTCCATCCCTGAACTGCATGCCACACTGGCCCCACCCCCAAGCACACTGAACGAGCAATGGGGTCTAGCCCTGGTGGCACACACATAATCCCAGCACTAAGGAGGCTGAAAACAGGAGGGTCACTAGGAGTCCAAGCTGTGTAGTGAGACCCTGCACGCATCACACACACACACACGCACACGCACACCCATACACACACCACGAAAACAACAAAGCAAAACAAAACAAAAACTTTCAAAGCATGTAAATATTTTTACTTTATAACTTCAGGGAAGGGTACAGTATTGGGGGTTGAACCCAGGGTCTTTGCACTAAGCTACATCCTCAGCTTTTTTAAAAATTAATTTTGAGACCTGGCCTCTCTTAAATGGCTGAATTTCCCAGGCTACGCTTCAATTTACCATCTTCCAGCCTCCACCACCACACCCAACTAACACATTAAATTTTTTAAGAAAATGTCTAATATGTAAAAGCAGCCAAGCATGGTGATGAGTGCCTTTAATCTCAAAATTAAAAAAATTAAATTAAATTAAGGACAAAGACATACCTCAAATGTAAAAGCACTGGATTCAATTCCTAGCATAGAAAGTAAACTTTTTTTTTTTTTTTTTTTTTTTTTTTTTTTTGTCTTTTGGAGACAGGGTCTCACTATGCAGTTGAGGCTGGCCTTGAGCTCACTTTTGTAGCCCAAGCTGGTCTCGAACTCGCACCAATCCTCCTGCCTCAGCCTCCGGAGTGCTGGGATTACAGGCGTGAACCACCACGCCCGGCTGAAAGTAAACATTTTTAAATTTGTAAAAATGTATCTTATTCTAGGAAATAAAACAGAAGGGGAATCTAAGTCAAGAGGAAATATATCTTGAACACTCTAAAAACCGGTGAGTACGTGAAGGTCTGCTAGCTTAGGTCATATCCCCCCCGCCCCCCAAAAAAAGACTTCAGATTTTAAAAATTTGTAATTTGGGCTGGCAAGATAGCTCAGTGGTCTACAGCACCTCCTTAGGCAAGACTACGCAACCCCAGTAATGGCATGCAGTCAGATCCCCAGCATCACATGCTGCACCAGCCCCACCCCAAGGGCAGGTTACGTTTTTTTTTTTTTTTTTAAAAAAAAAAGAATCTTTCTTTCCCTAGTAAATCTATTTTTAAAAAAAGACAGCAAATACTGAAGAAAAAAATTTTCAACTCATAACAAAACTCTTGACATTACTTGAGTCAATCTGCACTATTTCACATAAATTATCCTAGTTGACTAAAACAAGTCTTCTCAGCTACATGAATGATACATACAACCCCATTAAAACAAATGATGGGATTAAAATACTATTTTCTCAGGCCGGCCAAATAGCTCATCAGATTAAAGCGCCTGCCTAGGGAGAGCACTGAGGCAGGGGTTCAATCCCCAGTGTACCTTGCCAGCCCCACCCCCCCAAGGGGCACTGAGACAGTAACTAAAACTGAGTGTGGGTGATAAATACCTGTACTCCCAGCTCTTGGGAGGCTGAACACAGGCAGATCACTACTAGTCTGTTCTACATAGTGAAATTCTATACTAAAATTTTTTAAAAAGTTCCTTTCTCTTTGCAGCGCTAACACTGGACCCAGAGCCCATAAAAAGAAAAGGCCTCTATCACTGAGCTACCAGATATCTGCAGCCTTTTCTTTAATTTTATTAAGGCATGAAAAGCTACAATGAACATATATTTTTTACTTTATTACAGAGAAAGATATATTGTCCTTAATTACCTCACTTGGAATACACTCATCCCAACCTTCTTGCCACTTTTCTGAAGCTGTGCTAGAAATCATTTTATGTAAATGTCTCTACACATTGCAGTAAGCGTAATGAAAGCAATACTGAGTTATACAATGGAAAGGATCATAACATTTCAAGTGTCTCATCCACTTTATTCACTTTACTTGGCATTTTGTGACTTCTGAATCTTCCCCAAAGTGAAAATAACCTTGAAAAATAAATATGTTTAATCTATTCAGAACATAGAAGCAGCTACAACAGTACAATTTCACAAAGACTTCTAAAACTGCTTTACAGAAAGCAGCAAGAAGCTGGGTGTCCGGGCTCAGGCTAACTAACACAGTACCATCATGAATTCAAGGCCAACCTGAACTACAATGTCCATACACTGTCTCAAAATAATAAAAAGCATTAAGTATATTTGCTAGGGGGAATATTCAGAGGAAAATGACAGTGACTTTTACTATAATAATTTTATTCAAATCTGTATTTTTTCTGTCACAGCTTGTACATCCACAACCCTTTAATTTTATATGTGACAAAAAGGGCTGGCCAGATAGCACAGAAGATTAAAGCATCTGCTTAGGCAGACACAGGGACCAGGTTCAATCCCGTGGCATGTTGTACTGTCCCCAACCCTAAGGCAAGCTGAAAAGGTAAATGAGACTGGGTGTGGTGGTACACACCTGAAACAGCGGCTCTTGGGAGGCTGAGAGCAGGAGAATCACTATGAATCCATTCTGTGTAATGAGACCCCCATATATGGACCCTGTACTAAAATAAAAAATAAAAATACTTCTATGTGACAGTGTCATTAAATTGTCCAGAATGGCCTCAAACCTGGCAAACTCCCTGCTTCAGCTTCTTAGACAAGAAGATATACCACATCTTAATACCATGTTCTACAGAAACATGCCAGAAGAATCACGGTTAGCTAGCATGAAAATATACAGAACAGAGAGACAGAGAATGAATATGGGGGAAGGAAACAAAGAAGGGAAGGGACAGACAAGAAGCTTCAAATAAGCTTTCCTGTCTATATACAAGAAAAAAAAAAAAATACACGCTTAACAACATAAAAAAGATGGCACATTTAACTACATAGCTGATTCCTATTTCAAGAATTGGTAATTCACGTAAAATACCATTTGCAAAGGTTACCATAGGAACTGTGGATATAGCTCAGCAGTCTAAGCACCTGCCTAGGCAAGCGCAAGGACCTGGGATCGAGACCCACAACCACATGTAATGCCAGCCCTGCCCAGGTGCACCAAGCCACCCACCAAGACCAGACATGGTGGCACAAGTCTGTAATCTCAACACTGAGGAGGCTGAAACAAGAGGATCACACTGAGTTCAAGCTGCGTGGTGAGACCCTGTACCAAATACATTAATAAAATAAAATATGAATTTTTATAGAACAAAACACTATAAATTTTATGGTGTTGTATAGACTACCAAGTAAGTTATGCTTTAATTACCTTGAAAATACAAGATTTTTTTATTTTCTTTCCATGTGATATTTAATTCCATGAATATCATGACCAGATTACTAGATATTAAATGGTGAGTTAGGAGTACAAGAAAAAGATAAGAATGGTTCACATGTTTATTAGCAAATTTTGTTAATAACTCAAAATGTAGCTTGGGTAAATTACATATAACAATGAGACTAAAGCAAGTAATGAGGGTGCATTGTATAGAGACTGGACATAAACCCTCATGAATGCTAGGCAAGTATTCTTAACACTCAGCTGTATCTCTAGCCCTAAAATAAGTAAATTTATGAAAAAGGTACTCAACTTGGCTACCTTCAGACACTAAAAAAGTTTCCTAGATTCACATACGTTACTGATTCTAATTACTACTGAACTCTCTAGACTGCACCTCCTTTTCATCTGTCATTCCTTTTTTAATCCCAGATAACTTTCTTAAGTATACCAACAGTCACAAATACAAAAAAAAAGAAAACATAGCAGGAAAAGGGAAACAGAAGCTTTAGTAACAACCAAAACTTTGCCAACTCACAGTGCTGTGATGTTCTTATATTTCAAATATGACAAAACATTTGACTAGATAATGACAAGTAGCACATTAAACCATGGGAAGGCATTCTCAAATGCTGAAGAGATAAAATTCTCAAAGTGTGTTTAGGAATGTAGTCTATGACTGTCAGGTGAACTATTCCTATTTTTAATAAAAGTTGGTTTTTTTTTTTTTAAATAAAGACTCAAACTAACATCTATTCAAGTATCTTTCTATTTTCTATAGTATGACCAAAAGACAAAAACCTGGAGCCAGGGAGATAGCTCAGTGGCATAGCACCTGCCAAACAAGTGCAAGGCTTTGAGTTCAATTTCCAATATAAAAAAAAGATAAATCCCTTATCCGTAATTTAAAATATCTCAATTTAGAAAGCCAAGTAAATGGGGAAACAGCTCCACTGCTTAAGCACCTGCCTGGCAAGTACAAGGTCCTGAGATTCCTGGTACTGCATGCTGTACTGGTCCAGAACTGGTCATGGTGGTACACACCTGTAATCCCATCACTAGGGAGGCTGACAGAGGAGGATCACTACATGTTTTAACTGAGTAAGGAGATCCTACATCATAAACAAAAGTAAAAAGAAAGGCCAAACAAGAATATGAGCCACACTAGGCACGGTAGTACATGCCTATAATCCCAGCATTCAGGAGGCTGATGCAGGAGGATCAGCGTTAGCAGGAGCTACGTAAGCATCAGGTTCAAGATCAGCTTGCACTAACCACAGTGAGACCCTGCCTTAAAAATAAAAAAAGTGAGACTGGCCTCCAATGAAGTGGAAGTGAGGGAGGACAATGAACAGGAACAGCCCCTTAAAAAGTTAACAAAAGTGGGGCAGCAGAACTTCTGATGATGAAGCAAACATTACATGTCAAGATCATTGTTTCATCCTCAAAGATGTTTGAATTGTGAATGTTCTATATGTCTGGCACTACACAAATTAATCATTCTTTTTTCAGTTTATACAATGCTATCACTCAACATTCACCTAAATATCTCTTAACAGGGGGTATGTGTTAAATACCTGGAAATTCAGCAAATTGTTCTACTACAAATCAAAAGGAATTTGAAAGTAAACTTCCTGGAAATTTGAAATCTTTTCATATAGGTTAATGTGCTGAGAGTTTATCAGAGGCTGTTCTTAGAATCATCATTTATATAAGGACGATGCAACAAAGGAATAAGTCAGGGTAGGTGTACTTGTCACAAGAGCCTCATAGGACCCCACAGGTGCTCTGAAGCTTAAATAAACTCTTTAAAGATTGTTTGATATTGTGCCCAGGGAACCAGGTCTTTAACGGACTAGCTTTTGAAAACAGACTATTCTCACAGGAGAGAGATATGGCCTAGAGTAAGGGGACATTCTACACTAAAGTCCAGTTTCTGGTGAAGTCTGAAGCCTGGCAGCATGCTCAAATAGTTTTAAAAAAAGAAGTCTTTCAAAGTCTGAAAACAGGTATTTGGATTGACACCATGGAATCAATATAATCCCTCATTTGTAGCTATCAAAACCCAGTTTTTTCTCTCTCTCTCTTTTTTTTTAGTAAGACAATGGTGCTCCTTTTTAAAGTAGCCTTGGTCTGCATTTCTTAAACTATGACTCTATATCTAGATATCGTTATAGCACTAGAATTTGATGTTTCTAAAACTTTATGGCTCTATTTATAAAGGATAACTCAAATGCTTACATCTGAGTATTTTTAATTGTTAAGGTAATAGATATGAGTCATATTACTTTGTGCTGAAATATTCTACAATAAAGTTCAATAAAAGCTTATATATTTCCTTCCACTAACCCTCAATTTTTCATGCACCTTTATTGATTTATATATGCTCCCTTTCCAAAGTTTCCCCATCACAAGCACAAACAAAATCAATTACCACCCCCATTTCTTCCTCTCACTTATTTGATAAAGCTTCCTATCCTTCTTATGATCTAGTCTCCCATTTCCCTTCTCTAACTGTCCATGTAATTATTTCCACAGCTTTTCTCTTCTACCTTCAGCTTTCTTAAAAACAGCTAACTTCCTCCAGACACTTATATGCTGAACTTTCCCTCATGCTAGTCCCAAACTACATGGGCATTTCTGGATGATCACTCTTCCTTTTAATGTTCTCTTCCCTTCCTAACAATATGGTCACCTACATAATCTTTACATCCTCCACCACCCTTCCTTAGTGTCTGTATTGCCTGTGCTTCTTGAACAGCGTCAGCTCTCATCACTCCATTCCAGTATTTCCTAGGAAACTTTAACTGGGTCATAGGCTTCTTTAAAAATTTGGTAATGCACATAAGCACAGACACAACTGTTGTACAGAATCTTACTGAAATCATTAAGTTTCTCCCTTTTTAAGGCATATAGATGGCACCATCCAAAATGTAAAAGTGCTTTTCATGCTGATAAATACAACTATACCATAATTATACCATATTCTTTTTTGGTGTGAGAATAACTACAGTATCCTGAATTTGAGTCATTATCCATTCAGCCTAGACTTAGACTTCATATATACACAAGCCATATGAAAGCATGTATTAGTTTGTTTTCTTTTGTTGTTTTCTGAGACAGGGTCTCCCTATGTAGTTCAGGCTGGCTCTGAACTCATTACATACCCCCAGGGTCACCTGAAACTCACAGCAGATGTAACTACCATCCTCAGGAAATAAATGCATGAAGAGTGGAAATACACAGGTTTGCCAATGGTAACAAGCCTGAGACAGGGCCTGTGAAATGATCTTTACACAATCTAACCCATTCTTTACTTTTTTCAAATGAAATCAGATCTCCATTTAATAAAACATCTGTCCTTTCTCCATCATTTAAGTACATCATCACTGGGGAGCCTGCCACTCTTGTCACTTAAGAAAGCATCTCCCAAGTTTTTTTACATGTCTGATTTTCCTATTAAAATTATACCTGAAATAAAGATGCAGAAAGCTGGACATGGCAGCATATGCCTGTAATGTGAAGCTGAGGAAGGAGGATCATTACAAGTCTGGAATCAGCCCGGGCTACAAAGTGAGCTCAAGGCCAGCCAGAACTGCATAGTAAGATTCTATCTCAAAAAGACAAAAAATAGGACCAGCAAGATACCTCAGTGGACTGAAGTGCCTTCTTAGGAAAGCTTAGGCAAGAGCAGAGACCATGGTTCAATCCCCAGCATCACATGCCACATCAGCCCTGCCGCCAGGGTGGGCTAAGAGGGCCACAGAGTCTGGGCCTAGTGGCCTAAGCGCTGGGGTGGCTGAAAACAGGAGGATTGCTAGGAGTCCGAGCTGCACAAGTGAGACCCTGTAACAACCAAATACATTTCAAAGGACAAAATAAAAAAACCTAAGATGTAGAGTATTTTTCCAGTAACTAGCAAGTTATCTGACACAGTAAAAAGAAAGCACTCTCTGAATTCAGCTAAAAGCAAAAATGACTATACTATAAAAAGATCACATGTATCACTTTGCAAATAAGCACAACTAGATTAAATGTTCTTAGACAATTAAGACTTGTCTAAGATTACTTTCATTCTAGCAAAACTTGAGTCTGGTATAAACTTTACAGGCATATATTAAAATCTGAATCTCTTAAAAAGCTTTCATTGGGCAAAATTTATGATTATGTTTTCACTATAAAGAACTCAGAAAGCCAGCCAAATAGTTCAGCAGATTAAAGCACTTGCAAGCAGGGGCCAAGGGCTCGAACCCTGATCCCTGGGGCCTGCAGTGACCTGCCCTGCCAGCCCCACCCCCGAGGAATGCTGAGATGGCAATTGAGACTCGGCATGGTGGCACATGTGCCTATAATTTCAGCTCTTGGGAGGCAGATCACTAGAGTCCAATCTAGTAGTGAGACCCTAAATAACCTGTAGGCCCTTCCCTAAAATAAAAAAAAAATTAAAATTAAAATTAAAAAACAGAATTAAGCCAGGTTCAGGTAATACATGCCTATAATAATGCAAGCACTCTGGAAGGATAAGTCATAAGGCAGGAGGGTCACAACCTGGACAAGTTAATGAGACCCTGTCATGTATATAATTTTCTTTGTTTTTCTTTATACAGGAGTGATCCTCCTGTGTTAGTCTCCTCAGCGCCAGGATTACAGGAGTGTACCACTATGCTTGGTTCCCGAGTCAGCACAGCATGCAGTACCAGAGATGGAACTTGGGACCTTGTAAGGCAGGCACTTAAACCACTAAGCTATCTAGTACTTGGTGGAGATAGGATCAGCATATTAGCCAAGTCAGAAAATTCTGAGCATCAAAATGATTAACAGTCACATACGGGGGTACATTCCTGTAATCACAAGTACTCAGGAGACTAATGCAACTGAATTCAAAGTTTAAGCCCACCTCTGGCAAAAATAAAACAAAAAGACTAAAATATATTCTTATGCAATGACGAACATTGCAAAAATGTGGTGTACATTATAATTAACTAAAAAAATTGTTACACATTTCTGTATTTTTTTTACCAAATGGTGAACTAAAGGTAACTTCAGATTGGTATCTGCAAACTTCAGCCAACATATTGAAATTATACAGTCATTATGCTCTAAAAAAGGATAGTCAGTAGCTCTATATTTGGTTTTTTAGATATCTTTTTAGAAGATTAGCAATACCTTGCTGAAATACAGGATGTTAGCTCAAACTCATAACATAGAGCTAATAATCATCATAAGCCAAATATTTAGAACTTTACATTTTATACTTATTATCTAACATTTCATTATCAACTCCATCTTCTGGCTTTTGTTTTTAACCAATGGTCTAGCTGACTGGACTTAAAACAAGCAACGTAACTGCAACTTAACAAAATACATGACTGAACAACTACAAAATCTTCATGGCAAGTAAGTTTCAAAACCCTACTACTGAGCCATATTACCAGTACTCCCCAGTGCTCATTTGACACATCTTCAAAATTTCATATACTGACACTTTAAGAAAAAAAATTTTTTTAGTTTTTAAATAACAGAAAATCGTTACTACAGAAACACTATGGAATATCTTCTCTAGCCTACTCTCCAAAGTGGAGAAACTATTAAGTGCTGTGCTCTAATAAACTTCCTAATTACATCAAAATGTTTTTCAAACACTGCTCAAGGCTGGGCATGGTGGCATATGCCTGTAATCCCAGCACTTGGAAGGCTGAGGCAGGATCAAGACCAGCCTAGGCTGTAAAGTGAGTTCAAGGCCAACCCGAACTGCATAGGGAGAACCTGTCACAAAAAGACGAGGAGAGAAAAAAAAAAAAAAAACACTGCTCAAGAAGAGTATACTGCTGCATGCCTACAATACCAGCACTAGAGATAGCTCAGTGAGCCAGGCGTGGTCGCTCACGCCTGTAATCCCAGCACTTGGGAAGCTGAAGCAGGAGGATCAGTGAGAGTTTGAGACCAGCCTGGGCTACAAAACTGAGCTCAAGGCCAGCCTGAACTGTACAGCGAGACCCTGTCTCAAAAAGACAAAAAAAAAAAAAAAAAAAAAAAAAAAAAAAAAAAAGAGATAGCTCAGCGGACTAAGTACCTGCTTATTAGACAAGCACATAGACTGGGTTCAGTCTCTGGCACCACGTGTGCCCCCAGACATGCTGTAGGTCAGGGCGTGGTGACACATGCCTGTAATCCCAGCACTGTGAAGGCTGAAAACAGGAGGATCACTGAGTCCAAGACTCTGTACCAAATACATTAAAAAAAAAAAAAAAAAAAAAACCAGCACTGGAAGGCTGAGGCAGGAAGATCACAAATGAGAAAGCTGAGCAACTTAAAAGTGAGACCCAGGGGCAGAGTATATAATTCAACAGCGCCTTCCTGGTAAGTGTGAAATCCTAAATTCAATTTCCAGCAGCAAAAGAAAAAGAAAAAAAAGTGAGTATCAGTCTCAAAATAGTAAGTTTAAGAGTGGCTGGGGATATGGTTCAATGAATAATATTCAAATTTAATCCCCTAAATATGACCCCTTCAAAATACCCGTTTTAAAATAAAAAGTAGAAAACAAAACTGGATATGGTAGTTCATGCCTGTAATCCAATGACTCTGGGGGATTAAAAGAGAGTCACAAATTCAATCTCAGCCTGGGCAATTTATCAAGACTGTCTAAAAAGAAAACAAGTATTTGATATAACACCGTCTAGTAGAACTTCATGCAATGATAAAAATGTTCCATATATCCACCATACCCAGTAAGACAGCCAATGTCCACTTGTGACATTGGAAATGTAACTGTCACAAAAACTAAACTAAGTGTAACTGAAAAACTGACTCTAAAACTTTAAGCCAAGCATAATGGCATATGCCTGTGATCCCAGCACTCAGGAGGCTAAGGCAAGAGGATGGCCACAAGTTTGAGGTAAGCCTGAGTGAACTACATGATGAGTTCAAGGCAGCCTGAACGAAACAAGTAATAAAATTTTAGTTTTAAATGCAACAAAATTTAAATCACATATGGCTCATGGCTGTTTGAAATAGCACAGGTATGATATATGATCTTACTCTGCTTCAAGATAAAATGACATAATCAAATTCACCTGAACAACAAACTGAACTAGACTGCACGATAGTATGTGCCTGTAATCCCAGCACTAGGGAAGTTGAAAACAGGAGGATTACTATGAGTCCAATCTGTGTAGTGAGACCCCGTAGACCCCATACTACATACATTAAAAAAAAAAAAAACTAAACATCACTGTTCAAATGGTGAGCACTTTAAACATCACAGGTCAATGATTTCTAAGAGAAGAAACAAATAAGGTAAGCCCTACAATTATCACCGCTTACTAAATGATGCCAGTTTCAGGCCAAAGAGCACGGCAAAAGAACTAGGACAAAGCCTGAAAATCTTGAGTAGAAAAGACAAAGCTATGAATCAAGGCAGCTACACTTCTCCAGGACACAGTACCAAAGACTGAGAGATATACCGAGAGTTTAAGACTTGCACTAGATCCTTCCAAAGTCTTGAGCTGATTTTAAAGAAACTACCAAGAATCCCAAGAACGGAGCAGAAGGAACAAAGAATTCCTGTTCCCACCATCCAGGGTAAAAAACATAATTCACAAAGCAACAAGGCTGCTTTGATCCCAACTAACAAGTTTAAAAACAAGACTCAAAAGGATCAGTCTCCAAAACCACTTAATCTCAGCCCCCCACACCAAAAAAAAAAAAAGTTCAAGAATAGATACAGAAACATATTTAACAGTAGAGTAAAATTTTCCAAGATAAAATATTTGGCATGCAATCAAAATTAACCAAACATAAAAAGCAGGAAACAGCTGGGCATGGTGATGTGCACCTGTATCATGGTGATATACACCTGTATCTGAGCACATGGTAAGCTAAGGCACATGATCAGCCTGAGTCTGAAGTCAGGTAGGGTCACACTGTGTACTTCAGGTTGGCCTTAAACTCACTATGGAGCCCAGGCTGGCCTCAAACTAGCAGCAATCTTTCTACCTCAGCCTCCCAAGAGAGGGGATTATAGGCTGTGCCACCACACGCAGCTGAATTCTACATTTTAAAACACTAACCATTATGTTCCCTGTATTGTTTGGTACCACGAATCAAACTCTGGACCTTGCACTTGCCAGGCAGGTACAGTACTTAACTCTCCAGGCTGCAGTAATCTTTTGCTAAGCTTAAAAGGGAGAGGGGCAAGGATAGAGCTTAGTGGCTTAGCACTTGCCTGGCAAGCACAAGGTCCTGAGTTCAATCCCTGGTATTACTGCAATTCCAATTCACAGCCAAGTATGGTGGCTTTTGAAGTTTTAAGAGAAAATTTCATGCTATGTTGCCATGGCTGTCCCTAAACTCTCGATTTCTAATGATCCTTCTCCCTTTGCCTCCCAAGTAGTCAAGATTACAGGCACACACTTTAAAGCACCTGGCCCAAATTTCAAGTGTAATCCAACAACTTCATTTTACTCAAAGGGGAAAAAAAAAAAATTTACCTAAGTCACAAAAAAACAGATAATCCCATCTGGCCATATCTAAACCACCATGAAATTAAAACAAAAATCCACACTTATAGAGAAAACTGAAACCAGGTTGCTGGCAGAACAGGGAACTCAATCATATTTTTCATCTCGGAAGGTATTTATCTCTTCACATTAAAAACTGTCTTCCACAGTTGAATGGCAAATTTGATCACAGGCTTTGTGAATTATTCCCAAAGAATTTTCTCCCTGAAAAGAGTCTAAAACAGATTTGTAGGCACACAACCCACACCCAGCACTCTTGAAGGCTAAAGTAGGAGAATCAAAAATCAAGATCAAAACAGCACAGGAGAAACAATTAAAGTACTGCAACCATATAGATCAGTGTGACACATGTGCTGCAAGGAACTGCATCACTGAAAGTTCTAAAAGGTTCCCCATCACTAAAAAAAAATGAATTTTCACATTATCTTACATTGTTTCTCTTCTTTCCACTTTCACTAATCTCTTCAGATCTCTAATGTGGTTCCTCCCTAATATAAATCACATCTGACTGCGAAATTCATCTTTTCCAAAACAAAATTTCAATAGTATCCTCTGACTTAAATAGTTTTTCAAATGCTAACACAGTGATTTGAAAATCTGACTCATCAAGATGGTTAAAATGCAGATTACAAAGCCCTGCCCACAGAGATTCCAATTCAATCAGCCTGATAAGATTACTGAAAGTGTGAACTTTAATGTACTATCAAGTGATTCAGATTTAAGTGACCTACAAAGCACACTTCTTTAAAAAAAATTTTAAAAGGCTACAAAAGGTAAATGTCAAATTTCTTAGCCTTGCATTGAGGCTTCCCACATAAAGGCCCCTCAGTAACTGTTACTACAGGATGAGGGCTCTCTTACAAGGAGCATTCATTCCAGATAAACTTTATTTTCTGCTCCCCAAAGAAACCAACTAAGCCACCAGGTACGGTGTACATGCCTGTAACCCTAGCATTTGCGTGGCTGAAGCAGCAGGAGCACCGCCAATTCCAGGCCAGCCTGGGCTAGGCAGCAAAACTCTAAAGTGTCAATCCAAAGATTGACCAATCTTTGTCTCTCCATCAGCACCTATAATGACATTTAGAAAATCCTTTCCCAAAGACAGCTTCAGCCTACATAAATATACCCATATAGGAATGAATTTCAGAACTTTACAAATGCCAAAAAACGTAAACCATAAAAACAAGGGTTTTCTTAAGAAAACAATCAGTTACATGTATCTCATTTAAGTTTATCTAAGAGTCAGGGATATATATAGCTCAGGGGCACTGCTCATGCCTGGCAAGCTCAACATCATGAGTTCAATCCCCGGTACCAAAAAAAGGAAAAGAAAAAAAGTCAAGTAAGCTTATCTGTCTTGAAAAATTATTAAAAACTGTTCTTCCTTACTAGTGTACAAAATCAAATGTTCCCTAACGTCTTCCCAAATCGAGACTGTGGTACTCAGAAGACTGAGGCCAGAAATCCTAAATTTGAGGCCAGCTTGGACAACTTAGTAAGACCCTACCTGAACATGAAAAGGGCTGGAGATGTAACTCAGTGCTCCTTGGGCTCAAACCCCAGTAACACTTGAAAACACAATGTTTCTCAGATGGAACAACAGGCAAACTTAAGTCTCAAGGGAAAAAAACTAGTAAGCCAATCAATGTCTTGTTTAAGCTAAAGAGCTGTTCAGAAAATTTCTGAAATTTTTATATGTACACAAATGTTAATTCTGCCAAGCATGGTGGCACAAGATTATATATATTCTGAGGCACAAGAACTGTAGGTTCAAGGTTGGGCAATTTAGTAAGATGCTGTCTCAGAATAAAAATAAAGGCCCAGAGTAGTGGCACATGCATGTAATCCCAGCACCTTGAAGGCTGAGGCAGGAGGATTATGTATTCAAGCCCCAATCAGACAACTTAATAACTTAGTGAGACTGTCTGTCTCAAAAGAAAAAAGGGTTAGGGATATAGTTCAGTGCAAAGACCCCAGCTTCAAGCTCCAGGAAAGTAAAGGGGAAATAATAAAGGTAGTAGGTTGGAAAGGTGGGGGATGAAAAGGGAAGAGAAGAGGGAAAAAGGAAGAAAGGTAAAGGAAAAGAGAAGAAAAGGAATATGGCTCAGCATTCAAGAGGCTAAGGCAAGAGAGCGTATTCAAGTAAGCCTAGGCTACACAGCCAAAGCACCATTCTATCTCAGAAAATAAAAAAACATCAGAGTGAATGGGAAAAAAGTAGAATATATGTACACGATTGAGATTATAAAACTATGCAACCATCATGGAAAAACATGTACGAAGGAGCCTCAGCGTTAAAGACAGAGGTCCCACAAAATCCACTTAACTCATTTCTGGGTATAGAGCAGTACCTTTATCCACAGGGGCTACGTTCCTAGTCCACCCAGCAGATACCTGAAGACACAAGAGTGTGTCAAACCCTATGCTTTTTTCTACAGACACTTCGATGACAAAGTTTATGAACGCCGTAAAAAATTAACAATGAGCCGGGCGTGGTGGCTCACGCCTGTAATCCCAGCACTTGGGAGGCTGAGGCAGGAGGATCGTTGTGAGTTCGAGACCAGCCTGGGCTACAAAAGTGAGCTCAAAGCCAGCCTGAGCTGCACAGTGAGACCCTGTCTCAAAAAGACAAAAAAAAAAAAAAAATTAACAATGAATCAATAAAATGGAGTAATTATATCAATACACTATAATAAAAGTTACAGGAATGCAATTCTCTAAAAATACTTTTTTGTAGAGGCTGATGGGGTAACTCAGTAGTAGAGAGCATAACTGCTTAGCTCACACAAGCAAGGTTCTAGGTTTAATCCTCAGCACAAAAATAATTTTTTTAAAAAAACTATAACATACAGTCTTCTTTATTAAGAACTATCATCTTTTCACTTAAAGGAAGCACTTACCTTTAGTCTTTGGAATATTCAAACTATCAGCATTATTCTTATGCTTTGAGTATTATTAAACAAGAGTGACGATGCCATATAACCTTTTATCCTTATTAAGAACTGTCACCTTTTCACTTAAAGGAAGCACTTACCTGTAGTCTCTGGAATATTTGAACTGTCAGCTTTAGTCTTCTCATACTTTGAACATTATTAAGCAAAAGTGACCCAAACAGAAGTACTGCAACAACAGGTATCTTGAACAGTGGACATGACAACAAAAAAGGCAACTAATACTTAGCATTATATACAGGATAGATATGCTGAACAAAAAGGCCAATTCACACCAAGGGTGTAAAGAGTGAGCCAACACTACGATTTTATCACACTACTTAGAATGATAAATTTTCCATACAGTATTGATAATAGCTGACCACAAATAATTGCAATCTGTGAAAAAGCAAAGCTGCAAATAAAAGGAAACTACTATATATACAAAAGAACTGACAACAAGCCCCAAAAAAGTTTTGTATGCATAGTCATAGCACTGTTCAAAATAGCCAAGAGGTAGAAGCCACTCAAATATCCATCAATGAATGGAAAGATAAACAAAACATAGTATATGTACCTGAAAGAAATCCTGTCATGTACTATGACATAAACTAATTTTGAGAACAAAACAAGTCAGTTCCAAAAAAAAAAACCTCTAGCAGCATCTAGCATAGTCAAATGTGTAAGAAACAGAAAGGGAGAAAGGTGATTGCAAAGGCTGGGCGGAGGAGAAGACAGTTTTTTGGGGGGGTGGTTTTAGGTTTGTTTGGTTTTTTTTAAATGGAGCCAGGGATTGAAGGGAAACGCTTATTCTACTGAGCTATCTCCTCGGCCCCTGAAGACAGTTGATAATGGGTATAAGGTTTCTGATCTGCAAGATGAAATCATTGTGATCCCTGCTATATGAATATAAAGTTAACACACTTAAACTGTATACTTTAAAATTTTCAGTGGCAGTACCTAAGAAAGTTAAAATTTAACTATCAAATAAATTTAATGATTTAACAATATAATAAATGCACCATTATTCAAATAGTCTTTAATTTAGCTGCCATATAGAAATGCTAGCCTGGTATAATGAATACTCACCTGTAATTCCAGGTATCTGGAGGCAGAGAAAGCAGGAACACAAATTTCAGATCACCCTGAGAAAGTCAGCAAAATCCTAACCCTAAATTTTTAGAAAGGCAGGCACTTCAGGAAACTGAGGTAAACGGAACACACATTCAAATCCAAACTGAACAAACCAGCAATTTACTAAGACTTTGTGTCCAAATAAAAAAAGGGCTGGTATGTGAGTCCAAATGCCCTGGGTTCAAACCTTAGTGTCACCAAAGAAATAATTAGATGAAAATTAAAGCAAAAAGTAGAAGGCACACATTCTAAGCCATTACAAGTTATATATTCAAATCACATTATTAGAAGATTTTTACAATTTTCAGACAGATATTTGGCATTTATCTTACTGCCTGCTTACAAGAATAAGGTAGAGAAGATATGTCACGTACAGGTATGAACTTCCTATGGTCATTTTTATCAACATATCTAAAATGTCCAATAAAATAATTCCTGCCACAAAAGTGAAAAATTGAAAAAGCAGTAATAAGAAAAGACGTGATCTGGGAATATACCTCAGCAGCATAAACGCCTGCCTGGTGAGCACAGGGTTCTGAGTTCAATCCCTGGTACTGGTACCAAAAAAAAAAAAAACATGAAACAAAGTGTGGTGGTGCACTCCTGTAAGCCCACCAGCACCTGTGAGGCTGAGGCAGAGTTGATAAAAGGAGCAACAAAAAATAAAAGTAAAAGATGACAAGCTTTACACTTAAAGCCTTCACTTGCAAAACAAAACACTGGTCACTATTTAATGAAGAAAAACCATCTCCAGTCTCTTCTTTACATCTAAATGGTCCACAACTATTTTTAAGCACCTCCAGGGGACCGGTGGGATGTCTCAGTGGTCTAAAGCGCCTGCTTGGGAAAGTTTGGGCAGCTTCAGGGACCGCAGTTTGATCCCCGGCACCACATGCTGCGTCAGCCCTGCCCTAGGGGCGGGCTGAGCCAGCCATAAAAATGAGTGAATAAACAAAGGTTCTGAAACAAGAAAAAAATAAATAAATAAAATAAAATAATTCTTTAAAAAATAAAAAAATAAAAAAATAAGCACCTCCATAGCCAAAATCATTGTTTTTCTAGACTCTGATTAAAACACCCTGAAAACATTCACCATTTTTGGACTCTTGGGTATCTCCAAGAGTAGTTTCCAGCTCTCACAGCATCTGACATAACCAAACTTCTATCATTTGAAGACTTAGCAGTTTAAAGCAAATCTAAAATCTCTATCTTTTTTCATGCCACCAATAAAAAACAAATTCTACTTCCTGATATTATACATCCAGTATTTATAACAGCAACGAACTGATATCTAAGAACAGTACCCACAGTGACTACTTTTTAGGTCACTATTTTTGTGTCCTAGAAAGAACAGTAATTCTCTGGAACATGGCTGTTCCATTCACTAGAAGCTTTAAAAGGTTTAAATATATTAAACAACTGAAAAGCTGGGATAATCAACATTTCAAAGAACAATGATAGGGCCAAGGAGATAGTTCCAAGGACCTGGATTCAATCCCTGATACCTCATGTTGTGTTGGTCCCTTGGCAAGCAGAACTATGCCAGTCATCAAAACCAGACATGGTGATACACACCTGTAATCCAAGCTCTGGGGAGGCTGAGACAGGAGGATCACTAGGAGTATGAGCTGAGTGTCAAGACCCTCTACCAAATAAACAAATAAGAACAATGTAACAACCCAAAATTCCAGAGAATAACTGTGGGTTTTACAAAAACTAACCTAACAGTAGTTTCCTTCCCTCACTACCTTCTACCTTTCTGGACTGTGCACAGGTGGAGAAGTAAACACTCATCACAAAGGACAGTATTGAATTCACAGATTTGTCAATTTGAAGTCTTTTCAAGCCACTTAAAAATAAGCCTAAGCCAACACAAATTTGTTTTTTTGGTTTTTTTTGTTTTTGTTTTTGTCTTTTTGAGACAGGGTCTCGCTATGCAGTTCAGGCTGGCCTTGACCTCACTTTTGTAGCCCAGGCTGGTCTCGAACTCATATCGATCCTCCCGCCTCAGCCTCCTGAGTGCTGGTGTTACAGGCGTGCGCCACCACGCCCGGCTAAGCCAACACAAATTTGGATAAACTTCTATAGCAGGAAAAAAACAGGCAAAAAGTTAAAGCTTTTTGAGTGTAAAACTCAAGCCTTGTATATAATTAATAAGTGTGCAGGGTTTTACCTTCTCTGACCTCTCAATTTATCATTAAAACCTGCATTTTTAAATGACTGGGGAGAAAGAAAACAAACACAAGAACTAGAGCCGGCCAAATAGCTCAGCGGAATAAAAGCGCCTGCTTAGGTAGAGCAAAGTGGCCAGGGATTCAATCCGCAGCCTGCCAGGCAGCCTTCACCCCTGGGGCACAGAGAGATGGCAAATCTGGGGAAATGTTTTCAATCAAACCATCACTATCCTAAAGCTAATGACAATTTAAAACTCCTATACAAACCATTAAAAACTAATTTCCAGGGCTGGTATGATGACTCAGCAGACGAAGTGCCTGCTTAGATAAGCAGGGAGACTAGGGTTTCATCCCAGGCACATGCTGAGCTGGCCCCACCCCAAGGCTGCCTGTAATCTCAGCGCTGCGGAAGCTAAAAACAGGAGGATCACTGTGGGTCCGAGATGTATAGTGAGACCCTGCACCAAACACATTAAAATGAAAAAAAAAAAAAAAAAAAGAAAACTAATTTTCCCTTCTAGAACAAAGTCCCACCCACCTATCAAAATAATCAGCAACATCTAGGCATACCTGACAATGCCATCACTGAGCATAGCTGTTTCAGCAGGCATGAGCTACGCTATACCCTCTTCCTCTATTCTACCCACAGTAGCACTTACCTGTTCCCTCACTCCCCCCAAAAACCTGAGACGTTTGAGCAGCTCCCAATTCGCAGACTTCAAATCACTTAAACTTGCGCTCTGCGAATGTTACTCCCTCCTCCCAAAAAGCATTCCAAGTGAACTATGTAATCCCAGCCTTGTTTGAAGTTGAGGCAAGGGAATCTCAAGTTCAAGCCCTGCTTGGACAATTTAGCTAGACCCTGTTTCAAAACAAACTAAAAAATGGGGGGGAGGGGGCTGGGGACAGAGTTCAAGGTGAAGGCTCTGGACTCAATTCCAAGTACCGCAAAAACGGACAGAGAGAGGCAGGGAGAGGGGAGGGAAACAGAATGAGAGAAAGAGGAAGAAATTGACTATTAAAAGTGAGAGGATGGGGACAGAAGCTAAAGCTTTTAACCTCAGAGCACCGGGGCTTGCATGGGAAGTCCTTGGTTGGATTAAGAAAAAAAAAAAGGAAATAGGAGAAAGGAGGAAAAAAAAAGTGAAGGAATATCAATAATCAAAAAAAATCCCCCCATACTAATTTCAATCCCTAAAATTTGAATTGAAGCTGATTCTAGTCCAAAGCCCTCATTAACAACTGAGGCCTACAGCTGTTAACTTATTTGCCCTGGGTGACTGTTTCACTGTAATAGATTAATTGTCTGCTAATACTCATGCTTAATCACTAACTCCTTCAGTCACTTAAATGTTTATGAGATTACATACACAATCTTCACCTCTTCTGCAACTCTTCAGCATGGCCTCAGATGTACATAAAGAATGCAGGATGAAACGCAAATACATACTAGTTCTGCTTTTAGCTCATGTTATTACAAAATTACTACTTATCTGTGAAAGCCTGAAAGTACCTACTTTTCTCAAGCTGACTAAACGTTTGCAGCAGCAAAACCTCAACGTTTGGAGTAGAATAAGCATATATCACATTGTATTAGTGCTCTGCATGCTTTTAAAAGCATCCATGTAATCATCATACGTGCACTGTTAGCCCTAAATTACCATCAGTTTTACGACACTTCAATTAAACAACTTAGCATCTATCTCGAGATAAAAGTATCCTACCCAGCAAGTTTTAACAAAAGCAACTAAACCATCTCTTATCAACTCACTAAAACTACAAAACAGACTTTCCCAGCACCTAAAAAAATTATCATTAATATCCCAGGGCTTACAGCTGATGATCAAAGAACTCGATGCAGCACCCGGGAAAGTTTCTTCTCAAATTGTCCTTATGGATGCATCAGACTACACTACCACTCCCACAAAACATCAGTGCAGGAAAGATCCAAACATGATACATGGGCAGGTCTTAGCATTCGAACTCAACCTGTCCCTGCTGCAAAGGCTGAGGGGTGAAATTGTGCCTGCGTATTTTAAACGAGTTTAAAACACCACGTGATCAAACGAAATGAATTATACTACTTTGGCTGTAAAGGCCGCCGTACAAGGAGGTCTGAAAGGGTTCACTGCCTTTCTAAAACACCGGCCAAGTCCCTCCGCGACTTCGCGAAAGTAATGATTACTACTACTGCATAAATTTAAAAAACACTGAATTACTACTGACCAAAGGCTTTTTTAAACTAGCACTGAAAAGAGAATTTTAAAAAGCGCCTCACCGCAAACACAGCACGAGAGGGACTGTCGGAAGTAAGGCAAGAGCCTGTTAATCTCTGTGAATGCCTTGGGGTCTCCGGGGTCGTAGTTGAGCACTAGGCGGCTCGCGGAAATGTAGAGAGCAGTAGCATTCACGGGGTTCATTGCAGACACTTCTAAACCAATGGCTCCCGGTTGAAAAAAAAATCCGGATCCAACTTTGTAAGCAGCCAGAGAACAATGGCGAACGTGAAGCAATTCGAAGGAAATCACAGCAGAACCACTGGCCAAGAAAGTCATCAAAATCCGTGTAAGTTTGTGGAGCAGAAGCAATCCTCCCACACATGGGGCCGCGGCGCCCCTCCTCCGTCCCTGAGAATTCCAGACCCAGAGAGCGAGCGAGCGAGCGAGCGGACGGGGGAGCGGCACCAGCGTTCGAGTCTTGCGGGCTGCGCTCAGTCTATCCCCGCGGCGCGGCGCGCGGCCTTCGCCCGAGCTGCATCTCGCGCGCCACGGAAGCGCCTCCTCAGGTCGAGCTGGCGGGCACCAAGCTTCTCCTGCGCTGCGGGGCCCTTTACTCCATCGCGGCGCCCGGCGCGGAGGCAGCGACGGCAGCGAGAACGAAGGCACGGGCGTCGACTTCCCGGATCTAGTGCAGGAAGCCGCGGCGGCGGCACTGGAAGTTATAGCTGCAGCAAGCGGGCGCTGCCGCCGCTTTCGCCATATCGGACGCGGGGCTCAGACGGCGCCCGGGCTCTCCGCCCCGCGGCTGCAGAGGCTGCTCCCACGATAGGCGAGGCCGGCAGTTGGCCCCCGCCCGAGGGGGGGAGAGGGGGGAGGGCCAAGAGGAAGTGCGCGGGCCGCCACGGGCGGGAGGGGGCGGGGAGCAGGCCCGGCGGGCCGCGGCGGCGCCCCTCGCTCCTCAGTCGCACACTCTGGGGTCACCAGCGGAAGCGCCGCCTCCTCACTGCCCGGCCATCTTGTCGGCGCTACACATACAGGAGACTCCTCCGCCAGGCACGCCGGCCGCAGCCGTCCGCAGCGCCCGCCCGTCCGGCCGCGGCAGAGGCGAGCGCTCACGCTGCCAGGCCCCGCCGCCGCCCAGCGCACACGGCAAGGCCCTGCTGCAGGCCCCTCCCCCGCGACTCGCCCTCACCCCGACTCCACGCGCCACTCTAGTTCGATAGGGCCCGGGCTGCAGCGGCCGCAGTGGATCCCGCAGGATGTGCGGCGCCTCAGGCCTGGCCGGCGATGACGACCGTTACCTCAACGGGCAAAGCCACTGTCATCCCCGAGACTCCCCCGCCGCCGTCGTCGCTAGCGCTCACACGCATGCGCAGAGCGTGCTCTCACCCCCATCCCCCCGCCCTTCCTTTTCCCTTCGCTTCCCTTTTCCCCTGCTTCTATAGAACCCCCTCCACTCGCCAGGCGCATGCGCAGCCCCCACCCGCTGTCCACCGCCTTTCGCCCTTACGCGTGCGCTTTGACCGCCCACCCAGAAAACCGGATAAACACATTAGCCCGCTCACTCCAACCCCTCCCCAGGGCCAGCTCGCCCTGAGCTCACTGCGCAGGCCTAGTTTCCCTCCTAGGGCTCTCTGCACGGAGCGTGCGCTCTGCGATCCACCAGCTGTCTCCACCCCTCCCCCATGCGCTCTCAGATTCCCTCAGGCGTGTGGGCTGTGGTGAACTATTCGTTAGCTGGCACATCCCTCGCCTGTGGGTTGTACGCTTCCCACGATATATCGCCTCGGTGCGCGGCACCGCTGACGCATGGTAGGGTCTCCCCATGTGGCGCCCTGCCCTGGCCCCCACGCGGCCTTTCGCCGTCCCTGCAGGCCGCTCCCTGAGGAAACTGCCTCGCAGCGCCCCAAGCCCCGCCCTCGCAGCCTTTCTCCCGGGCGGCGCGTGCGACCACCGACTGGGCGCGGCCCGGCTTGCTCGCGCCCAGGAACGGGTGGCGTTGACGTGGCGCGGGTTACGTGTGCGCCTCCGAGCCACGGCCCGCACTCGCGGTGGTCGCCGGCGTCCGTCCGGGACCGCCGGGAATTTTGCCCCCGCCGCTTCCCTGCGCCCAGGGCCTCGAGTTCCGACGTCTGTACTGACCCGGGCGGACCACCAGAACTGCTTGGTTTTACAAACAAAACAGCGCCCGCCTTGGCGAGACCTAGTCCTTTAGAGTGATCGCATCTCATGAATGTAGGAGTTCTCGCTCTAGAATGAAACCAAATCCTTAAGTCTTGGGTGTTTGTTAAAACAAGTTCTTGCCTTTTTGTTGGAGATCCTAAAAGGGCTCGGAACTGTAAAAGTGTAAACATTTGAGTTCCCTCCCCTCCCAGAGTACAACCCTCTCCTTCTTTTCAAATAGAAACATCACGTCGATGCCTTTTCTTGTTTCTAGGTACGTCGAGGCTCTTCATAATTATTTGCACATGGTATATGCACTTTACGAAGGGAAAATGAATAAGCAGTGGAGGAAAAACCATACGACCTCCAATAGGTAATGTGTGTTGCGGAACTTTTTGTTTCTGCAGGGCCTAGCATATTAGGCAGCACTTAAGTGTTAAGCAATAAGAATTGAACTCACTAACTTTGTACAGCAGCAGCAATGCAGAATAAGTGAAACTGGAAAATGGTTTTTTGGTGGTATAGTATTTGGAAAACGACAACTATTCTAAATTAACACATTTTTTAAAAACCCATCTGCCTTTTTGGGGAGGAGGGGGATAAAAGATATTTACCAGGTTTATCTTTAAATATAAGTACTATACAGCTTTATTTTTACTCCAGACTAAAGCCTTCTCCCACAAAGTACTAGAGGTTGTTCCCCTTCATAGGAGCAGCACGGAGAGTAAAATAACAAGCACTGTTTGCCATCCAGACAGCATAAATTAGGAGTCACTCTAGACAATTGATTACTTGCAGCGAATTAGCCTACTGATTTTCTCATAACTGGATTTTTTTTTTTTTTAATTTTCTGGGATGTGCACATCCGAAATCAAGATTGATTCTGCTACTGGTTGGTTTGTCTGAGTTGGACCAATTTTAGTTTAGCTTCAAAATTGGTTGCAACTGGTAGTAGATTACAACACTTAAAAGCAAAGAATCTTCAAGTATACGCCTTTCTAGTATTAACTGGTTTGAGCCTTCCCTAAAAAGAAAATGAGTAAATTATTAATAGAAAATAACGCGTTTGGATCAAGTACTTAGGAAAAAAACATAAATCAGATCCCTTAAGTTATCAATTAAGAGCATTTTATCGGGGTTGATGAGATAGCTCAGTGTACTAAGCACCTCCCTTGGCAAGCCCAGGGTCCAGGGTTCAATCCCCTGTCCCACTTGCCTCGCCAGCCCCGCCCCTGAACACATTGAACCTCCTACCCTAGTCTCGGCATGGTGGCACATGCCTATAATCCCAGCGCTGGGGAGACTGAAAATAGGAGGATCACTATGAGTGAGCTACATAGTGAGACCCTGTACCAAATACATAAAAAGTGAAAAAAAAAGTTGGGGCTGGGGAGAGGGAAGGGAATATAATAAGAATGAAAACATGTTATATGTACCAACTTCCCTTGGTGAATGTAATCATGTACTGAATATATGTGCTAAAAAAAATTGAAATATTTTGCCTAGCAAGCGCAGATTCCTGAGTTCAATCCCCAGTACCGCCAAAAATAAATAAATAAACAAATAAATATTTTAATAGACTTTATTTTGGAACAGTCTGGAATTTACAGTATTAGTGAAGCAGTCCTTATATACCCAATTTCCCCTAATAACATATTTTTGTCAGGCCGGCAAGATAGCTTAGCAGACTAAGTACCTGCTTAGGCACGTTCAGAGACCAGGGTTCAACCCCAGGCATCACATGTGGCACTGGCCAAACCGCTAGGTGTGCTGATCAGGCAACCAAGACTGGGTGTGATGGCAAACACCTATAGTCCCTGCACTGGGAAGGCTGAAAACAGGAGGATCAATGCAAGTCTGAGCTGCATAGTGAGACCCCGTACCAAATACATCAAAATACATATATTTGTCTTTGCAACAATGAATGAATCAATAGGAATGCATTATTAGCTAAAGCCCTTAAATAATTCATTTTTTCCGATGTCTTCCTCCTGTTCCATAATCCCATCCGACATACTACATTACACTGTCTTCATATCTAGGCTTCTCTTGGCACCTGGGTACACTTTCGTGTCAAACAACCAGGGACATTTGGACATGCCTGTAATCCTAGCACTTGGAAAGACTGAAGCAGGAGACTCCTGCGAGAGGCCAGCATGTGTTACATAGACCATATCTTAGTTTTTAATTTTTTTTGGTGGGGGAGACTGAGGTTCGAACTCACAACCTTGCACTTGCTAGGCAGGCACTTGTGCCACAGAACTATCTCTCCAGCCCCAAGAGACCATATCTTAAAAAAATAAAAATAAAAATAAATGGCTAATGTAGCCAGGTAATGTAGTACACATGATTTCAACTACTCAGGAGGCTAAGGAAGGAAGATCACAATTTTGAGGCCATCCTTCACAACTAAGTAAGCCACTATCGCAAAATAAAAAGGACTAGCAATGTAGCTTAGTGTGAGACCCTGGGTTTAATTCCCAGCATTGCAGGAAAGAATCGTAATTGTCATTGATATTATTTATATGTTGTGATTGTTTCTATTTTTAAAAGGTAGAACCAATCTAAATTTCCTACTTGAAAACAGCTTACATTGTAGTACATGTACATAGTGAAATATGATGTAGCTATAGCTAGAACCTAAAGAGGTTATAAAATATATTGATAGATATTCATAATACCTTTTTTAAAGTCTGAACTGACAACATTTTCAACATCTGAACAACTATGCATTGGAAAGTCTGTAAAGATATAAAACAAAATATTAATATTTCTCTGGACAGTGGGATTATGGGAAATATTTTTTCTTTGCATATCCATTTTCATGTAAGGATTTCCTATTCTGTTCTCTAAGATTGCTAAATATTTACCTCTTTCATTATACTTTCCACACTAAATGACAGTCACCAGACTAGGCGTATCTTCTTCCTATTAAAACTGTTAAAGAGAAAGTCAGTGTTGGCTCACTTTTATTTATATTATTTATATTGCCTTTTATTCTCATTCCTTAGCTTATGGCCTGACTTATCATAGTATTTAACAATTAATTTAGATATTTTTTTTCTTTATTTATATTATGGCCAGCTCAACCTTCGCCAGGGCCGGGGGGGGGGGGGGGGGGGGGGGGGGGGGGGCGGCTGACACACCATGTGGTGGTGGGGATGAAACCAAGGTCCTTGCAGTTGCTTAAGCTTGCCTAAACAGGTGCATTAGACTGCTGAGCTATCTCACCAGCCCAACAATTGTTAAAAGGTTTTCTACAAATATGACAGCAAAGGCAGCAGAGCAATGCACAATGCATAGCAAACATAAGCAAATGTTTGCTTTCTTACTAAAGGAGAGACATAAATTCTTACAATTTTTCTTCTTCTTCTTCTTCTTCTTCTTCTTCTTCTTCTTCTTCTTCTTCTTCTTCTTCTTCTTCTTCTTTTTCTTCTTCTTCTTCTTCTTCTTCTTCTTCTCCTCCTTCTTCTTCTCCTCCTTCTTCTTCCTCTTCCTCTTAAGAAAGGTCTCCCTATGCAGCTCAGGCTGTCCTTGAGCTAACTTTATAGCTCAGGCTGGTCTCTTAACTCCCAAAGATGCTCCTGCCTCAGCCTCCCAAGTGGTAGGATCACAGGTTTACATCACCACCTCTGACTTAAGTGTCTTACAAATTTAAAAACAGTAGACACATCAGTTCTATCAATGTGAATTCTAAGTTCCTTAACAAAACCCAAATTGTGAGTTGATTTGTAATAATCAACAAATATTTATTGATTGAGTGCTAGCACTTCAGAGAAATTTGAGGTAAATGTAGAATGCTTTCAAAGAACAAAGGCCAGGCTGACAGTAAGTCAGAGGGACTTCATAAGGGGTTAGACCCTTTATAAAATCATGAAGTAGCTTGTTTTTTTCCTTTCCATTCCTCCTTCCTTTTCTCTTTTCCTTCCTCTGCCAAAATCATCTAGAAATGATGTTCTCTCCTTCTTACTGCTAGTACCCAGTCCCAACCAAAAGGGTTGTTTTTTTGTTTTTGTTTTTGTTTTTGTTTTTTTTCATTACTGGAGAATAAGCCCCCTGCCACTGTGCTACATCTGAACCTCTTCTTATCTATTTTGGGTCAGGCTGTTGCTAAATTGCCCAGCATCCTCCTGCCATAGCCTCCTAAGTAGCTGGAATTCTAGGCATGTGCCGCCACAGCTGGCTCCAAACAAATTTTGACAAATGCTTAATGTACCACTATTGTGGAAAGCAATCAATCTAATTAAACTAAATCTTGAGTAAGTAATAACTGCTTAATCTAAACTTCAAAAGATTCTTCAGGCAATGGCCAGAATTATAGGAAATAGTAAATCAGGTAAAGTTAAATCAAAATGTAATCCGAGAGAAAAAAATAGTAATCATCATCATCCAGACCTATACTTTCTTTCCTGATCATTCCTTTTTTTTTTTTTTTTTTTTAACCAGGAATCAAACTCAGGACGTTTTGCTGAGTTATATAACCTGGCAACCATACCTCTTTGACCTACCAAATTTCTTCCTCCATCTTCTCCTTTTTTCAGTCGCTCACAGTCTTAGAGCCCTCAAGAACCATTTCCCTGGGGGACAACCCACCCGGACCCCCCTTCTATTCCTCTTTTGGACAGGAGCTGTCTTTCGCATAATAAATATATTTTGCTCATTAAAAAAAAAGAACCATTTCCCTTCTTATATTAATTCCTATAGATATTTTTCTATATGTTTCAAATCAACACATCCATTTCTTTCAACCAAAATATTAAGCAATTCTAGCATTCATTTATTTTACAACTCAAACATTAGATGTACTTTTAGTGTCTTTATCCCTAATTCTAGATTACCAACAAAGCTCCTAACTCATGGCTATCTCACATGGTGCCACACACGTATTGAGGTATCCACTAAATGCTACTGTTTTCATTCCCTGAGATATTTTTAACACTATTCAAGTCCCCATTAAACTTGTCCATTCATTTATGCAACCACCATTTATTGTCAGTTATATGCCAGGCATTCAGAATACAAAAATGAATAATTCAACAGTTCTAGCCCTCAAAGAGTTCACAGTCTAGTTGGGGTGGCAGCTATGTACACAGCTTATTTATAATTCAGAGTTATACAGGCTTAGAGATCTTCTTCATGCAAATCTAAAATGCCATAGCAGATATTTGTTACATTATGGCTTAAACTAGTTTGTGTGGACTTTTCTGGGGAAATAACTGCAATTATTCGTAGCATTGTTTCTAAGAGAAAATGTGTTCTGCATTCCAGTCAATTTAAAATTGAATTTTTGGAACACAGCCCATTTGCCCCTGGGGATGTCTATTTTTCCATTAACTAAGAATCCCTGACTTAGTAGAATACATATTTGTTTATGACTCCCACCTGTTCCCCATGGCCTGTCATGTAAACTGAGGGCTATATAGTCTGTGGTCACCAACAAACTCCCTAGGGCTCAGGGCTGTGTGATGGAGACTGTCCTCTGTTCAAGCAGGTTGGGTCAAGCAGGTGGGACTAATAAAATAGCTTCAGGCCAAAGTTTGACTATCATCTCACTGTTAGAGAAAATAGATAAAGGTTCCATCATGTGAGAGATACAAGTTTGGAATTGCTGCTATGTGAAAGGAGAGAGGGAGCTAATGAGGGAAATCAAAAGGTGTATTGCAGGAAAAAAATCTTAAAGGTTACATTTTTTGGATAAAATAGGAACCCTAAAAATATCTACATACTCCTGGACCATGACATTTTAAAAATAGTCTTTGCAACTCCAAGGCAGACAAGACTAAGAATGAGTATTCCTAATCTGTAGTTGACCAAGCTAGATTTGTGTCAGTCTGTCTTTGTTACTCGTGAGCTTTGGAAAATGGCCTGGGGAATAAAATAAATATTTCAGAAGTGAGCAAATTTGAACTGTAATGGTCTCTGTGTGGATAAAGCTCACTGAGTCTTAAGTTTCCTCATCTTTAAGGTGGGTTCAATAATATTTTCCTTGAAGAGTTAGTGTATTTTAAACGGAAGTCCCATGGCTATACATGGGTGAAAAGAACAGTCTCAAAGAGTCCAGCCTACCAGCTAAGACAAAACACAGCACATTTAACCTTGGGGGTTCTATTTTTCCATTGGCTAAGAATGCTTGCATTAGGAGAAGGTATATATATATATATATATATATATATATATATATATATATATGAAATATGTATATATATTAGAATGTATGACCATAAAATAATAATGAAGTACTTCATTATGGTCCTGTTAAAATGCAAATGGCAGCTAAGCAGCTGTGGGAGGTTCAGTGACATAAGGAAGGAGTGATATATAAAATATAACTTGGTAGATGGATAGGAGAAACAGGGAAAAGAGCTAGAATAAAAAAAACACCTGGAGGAAAATGCTTGCATACTTGGGAGATTTCATCATGCAGTTGAACAGACTAAGGTATGTATAATACAAGAAGGGAAATGTTGAGGAATGAGATTGGAGTCATAAGCAGGGATCAGATTAGTGAAAACTTTATCAACATACATAAGATTATTGTGAGGTTAGTAAAGCATCACAGAAAATACATTTTAGGGGCAGACTAGAAACTGAGAGGTCAGTTAGGACTACTTCATTATTTCATCCAAAAATGATTTTGCCCCAGGATTTCAAATTATAACCCAAAGGCCAAATCTGGCACCCTGCCTATCTTTGTATGTGATCAGGATATTGTGTGTGTGTGTGTGTGTGTGTGTGTGTGTGTGTGTGTGTGTGTTGCCTCTGTTTTTGTTTGTTGTATTTTTAAATAACAAGCTTTTGCTTGTTTTCTTGCTTGTTTGTTTGTGGTATTAGAGATTGAACCCAGATCTTCTGACATCCTAGACAACTTCTCCACCACTGAGGGACACTAATAGCCTTGAAGTCATTAGAAAAAATAAATCTTTAGCATTGTAAATATGCTTAGTACTGTAAAGATTAAAATAAAAAGTATCTCATGACAAAAATAATTCAGGGTATAAAGTATTATTGAAATGTAACAGCACTAAATCATGTGTGAAATGTGAGAGTTTCTTTTATACAGCAGATTTGAGTTATTGTGACTGGCAAAACCTAAACTATTAAGTCTCTAGCCCTTTACAGCAAATGTTCTTTTTAAAATTTTATTTTATTTATTTATTTTCTATGAGTTTAGGACAGAATCTACAGGATCTCACTACTTAGATCAGACTCATAGTGATCCTCCTGTTTTCAGCCTCGCAGGCACTGGGACTATAGGCATGGGCCACGAGGCCCAGTCTCAATTGCTGTTTCAATGTGCCCAGGGGACAGGGCCAGCATGGCATGCTGGGGAGTGAGCCCCAGCTGCTGCATCTGCCTAAGCAAGCGCTTTGGTCTGCTGAGCTATCTGACTGGCCCTTATCTGTTGTTCTTAAACATGAAACTAAAATGGTGGCCGTAAAGAATGAGAGATAGTAAGGAGACTGAGTACAGGAACTTGCTTAATAGTGGGATATGAGAATGAGGGGGAAAGCTCGTACTCACATTCTCTAATTCTAGCACTAATAATAGTAATAAACATTTAAATTATCTGTGTGCAAAGCACTGGTATGTCTTTACGTGTATTAATTTAAATAATCTGGTCCTCAACCCTGTGAGCAAATATTATCATCCCCATTTCACATATGAAGAAACTGACATCTAATAATTTATTCAAAGTCACACAGCTAGGGTGAGGTGAGAACTAAACCTCGACAATCTCGTTCCAGAATTTCTATTTTTAATGCTATTATACAAATTTGCAGGCATTTTGACATTAGCCAGAAAAATAGGTTTAGAGGGAAATGAAGATTGTAGGTTTTGAATATGTATAGCTGGAAGCAGGGAAAGGGAGATATGCAGAGGAAATCTCTAGCAAGCAGTGAGATAAGTGAGTCTGGTTCTCTGGGGTTAGGAGGAAGTGATCTGGGTTAGACATAAAACCAACAGCATGAGGATGGTTATGGAAACCATGACAACGAGGGAGAAAGATTACCCAGAAAGGGCAAGTAGAGAGGAAACTAAGGATCACCACTATGTGAACAAGAGAGCAAGGGGAAAGAGTCACATGCATGCATGCACAAAAGAGAAGGAGCAGTCAGAAAGGTAGGAAACTAAGAAGATGTTTCATTGGAGGGGGCAAAATAGGTAAAGCATCTAACATAAATAAATAGCACACCATTATGTTCCCACATGGTAAGGGCTTTGACTATCAAAGTCTTGTTCAAAGGCCATACTTCTTTCCTAATTGTGCTTTTCTAGTTATGCTCTGGGGCTATCTCAATATTTTTCATATCCCCACATCTTCAGAGCCTTAACTCATTTTGCCATTCATTCATTCATTTCTGAGGATTAAACCCAGGGCCTAGCCGGGCATGGCGGCTCACGCCTGTAATCCCAGCACTTGGAAGGCTGAGGCAGGAGGATTGGTGTGAGTTCGAGACCACCCTGGGCTACAAAAGTAAACTCAAGGCTAGCCTGAGTTGCATAGTGAGACCCTGTCTCAAAAAAAGACAAAAATAAATAAATAAATAAACAAACAAACAAACAAACAAACCCAGGGCCTCCACAATGAGCCACATCCTTAGCCTTTGTTTTTAGTTTCATTTGTCATTATTCGTTTATTTATCTATTATTTATTTTGAGACACAATCTCACTAAGTTGCTAAACTGCCGAAACTTGTGATCCTCCTAGTAGCTAGGATTATAGGCATTCATTACCCCTTGGCTTGCCTTCTAATTCTTAGCAGAAGACCATACTGGTACCTTAAGAAGAAAATCAAGATCTTGCCTACATCAAAACATTCTATAACTCCCCATCTTCTCATCCTTCCATTTCATCTCTGGCTTCCTCCACAAATTTGCTCCATGGATGTTCCAAGTTTTTTTCAGCCTGCTGTCTCTTTTGGCTGTCATGGCCCCTGGTTCGTGGCCCCTGTGATGTTGTAAGCCTATAATTCCAGCACCGTGGGAGGGCGAGGCATGAGGAAAGTCCCTGGGTAATTTAGCAAGATCCTGCCTCATAACAATAAATAAATAAATAAATAAATAAATAAATGGTCTTGAGATACAGCTTAAGGGTCTTGCATTCATTCCCTAGAAATGGGGAGGGGAGGGGAAGAAGAGGAAGAAATCATTTAAATTATTACAGTATAAAAATCACTTCTGTATAGTCACCAGAATGATAATATGAAATAAAATGGACTAAGGACCATGATCTGAATTAATACAACCACTCAAATAGGGTTTTTGCAAAAGGTTTTGCACAGTTTCACTATATGCTCCAAAATTTACCTTTCAGTTCATCTCTCTGTCTCTGTCTCTGTGTCTCTGTCTCTGTCTCTGTCTCTCTCTCTCTCTCTCTCTCTCTCTCTCTTTAATTTGTAAAACTTTTGGAAGACTGCAAGCTTCAATTGTTTATTCATTGTTTTCTTAGTACACGTTTGCAGTACATACTGATCACATTTTCACAGGAAGTTGGTGTGTGTGCATTACTCCTCCTCTTTTTTCATCCCCTATGGGTCTCATCCTTCTCTGCTCTCTCCAGCGCTCCCTCCCTTTTGCAAGAACTCTATTTGAGTGGTTGTATTAATTCAGATCATGGTCTTTAGTCCATTTTATTTCATATTCTCACTCTGGTGACTGTACAGTAGTGATTTTTTTACACTATAATAATTTAAATAATTTCTTCCTCCTCTTTCCTTCCCCTCCCCATTTCTAGGGAATGAATGCAAGACCTTCAAGCTGTATCTCAAGACTATTTATTTATTTATTTATAGTTATGAGGCAGGATCTTGCTAAATTATCCAGGGAGGGCTTAAACTTTCCTCATGCCTCACCTTCCCACAGCACAGTGCTGTAATTATTGATATACACCATCACAGACTGTGTCTTCTTTCTGAAAAAGGATTCTATATTTTAGTACCTCTCCTGAGCTTTAAATTCGGATCACTAGCTTCTTTGTTCAACTAGATGTGCTACAACCTCTTAAAATGTACATTTTAAATTATCGTTTCCCCAATATCGGACATCATCATCTTTTCTCCAATATCTCACTTGATCCTTCGCTAGTCGATTTTCTCTATCAAGCTTATAATCTTGAAATTTCCATTGACTGCTCCCTTGCAAGGTCAATTCATTTTCTCAAAAAGCATAACAAGGAATTCAACAGATTAAAGTGCCTGCAAGCAGGGGCAGGGGCCCAGATTCGATCCCTGAGCCTGTCATACAGGTCTCACTCCTGGGGCACGCTGAGATAGCGATTGAGACTGGGCATAGTAGCGCCCATCTATAATCCCAGTTCTTGGGAGACTGTAAATAGGCAGACCACTATGAGTCCAATCTCATAGTGAGACCCTGAACACCACATTAGGTGGTGAATACATATATATATTCACTACAGTGAATAATACTATTGCAGTTAAACTCTGATGAAATACACTTCCATTTAATGTAGACCATTGTATTTAGGGGTCCTTTTCATATAGCAAATTAACTTGTACCCTAAAACATCTTTACTTCAAAGTTACAGTAAACTTCCAGATATTAGGTTAGATGAATATTAGGAAACATGGCTTAGAAGTCAATTAAATGTGAAATAAAGATGGTGTATTAGGGTACGAGCTAAGTTGCCATAAGCTAAGACTCGTTTTGCACAAACATCGCCATTCTCTTCTGCACAAAAATGACTATCCATTCATTTATGCATCCATTATTTCAAATACTACGTGGAGTATGCTTTTGTCATTTTCCTGAATGCTAGCAAGTATAACTTACAGTCTAGTTGAAGAGATTTCCAAGACTGACAATAAAATATTCACATGGTTAAATATAAAATTACAACTTTGAAAACTGCTATGAGTAAAGGGAGCATGGCACTAGGAGACTGATAACAGGATTTGATTTAGTTAAAATCAGCAAGGAATTCTCTGAGAAACTCAGTCTGAGATATGAAAGATGAATGCACATTTATGATAAATAGACATTGACTACTGAGAGATGAACCCTCCACCCTGTGAAGGCAAAGACCCCACAGGAAGGAAAGTGGTGCCTTTAAAGAGTTGACAGGAAGCCTTTTATGGCTGTATCAAAATTTAGGGGATGATACTAGATGAGTTACAGAGATACAACAGTCTAGACCATGCAGGGTCTTAGAAGCTGTTTTAGGAAATTTTTACTTCTTCAGTCCAGTATATTCACAAATGCCTGTAATCCTAGCACAGGGTGATTAAAAGTTGGCTCTCAACCTGTGTAATGTAGCACGTTAGCAAAACCAAACTCAAAATAAAAAAATAGAAGTGGCCTGGGGATGTTGCTTACTGGATCAATCCCCAGTATGGGGTGGGGGTGAGGTTATTTTGCCATAGGAACTTTGAGAAGTTAATAAAATGTTTGGGCTTAAGAATGGCATAACCAGCCGGGCGTGGTGGCACACACCTGTAATCCCAGCACTCGGGAGGCTGAGGAAGGAGGATCAGTGTGAGTTCGACACCAGCCTGGGCTACAAAAGTGAGCTCAAGGCCAGCCTGAACTGCATAGTGAGACCCTGCCTCAAAAAGCAAAAAAAAAAGAATGGCATAACCATAAAATATTTGCTGGGTGGAACCATTCATTCATTGATTCATTTATTCATCCTACTATTACTATAGTTCTGTTCTTTTCTGTTTATATTCTCCTGAGCAAGATACTTATATTCATCTTTTTTTTTTTAGGGCGGGTATACTGTGAATTGAACTCAGGACCTCATGCTTGCCAGGCAGGTGCTGCACCTCTGAGCTAAAACCCAACCCCGCTTATTTTCAAGTAATGACCAAAAATGGCCTGGTGGAATGGCATGTGCCTATAGCTCTAGCTACTTTGGAGGATGAGGTGGAAGAATATTTTGAGCCAAGGAGTTTGAAGCCAACCTGGGCAACTTAGGGAGTCCAGGGCTGGAGAGAGAGCTCAGTGGCATAAGTGCCTGTCTGGCAAGTACAAGATCCTGAGTTCAATCTTTGGTAAACAAACAAACAACAACAACAAAAACACAGTAAGACCACCTCATCTCAAAATATTTTTTAAAGCAAAAGGAAGAACAGTTGTGATGACTAGTAAGAATAAATATTCAAAAATATAGTAGAAAAACTGGTAGTGTCAAAGAAGTCAAGAGAATTTACAAAAGGAAAGGATGGTCAACAGTATTCAATGCCAAGACTTAATATAACCAGGGCTTTCCAGTTCCTTACAGGATGTAATCTACATCTTAACACTGGCATTCACATTTCCAAAAATGCTGTCTTTATGTACTTTTTCAGCATTTTTCCATGACAGCTCTAAAATGCACCTTTTAGGTTAAATGACCTTCAGACAAAGTGTTCTTAATTTTATTTAGAATACATATTGCACTCTACCTACATTTCATCATTGGATCTATTTTCTGCCAGTTCCCACTTAATTAAATCTGACTGACTTTACTGTTCCTATTTTGTTTCCTTCATGCCTCCTCCTTGAAGACTGCTATTGTGGCCATCAAAGTGTACCAGCTCAGATTTCTACTTACAGAGACCAGATTGACTGAGGGACCCAGCTACTGCATTTAAAATATATCATACCAAGACTCTGTATCCCATAGGCTGCTCCTAAGTAATGACTCAACATGGCAGAGATATTAAAACATCAGTTCCTGGGAGATATTAGATTGCTCTGACAAGTGACTTTGGCTTAAGAAATTCCCAATGGTCCCCTCAACGTTTACTTAGAACTGCAGTGGGTCCAGTCTTCTTTCTTTTACTCTGGATCAGAATTGTACTGTGCTCTGATGGTTTTCTCAGACTCCTCCACTTTCCTGTTTTACCTCATAAGGATTTCCTCCAATACACATTATGTAAATTAACTTTGCATAATCCTGCATTCATTCCTCAGGGTCCCAGACTAATGCAGGCAGTACTAGAAGTAACCTACAACAAAAAAGTGATAAGATAAGCATTTATACTGGCTCCTCCATAGCCCAGAAGGCAAAAAACATCCCAGTGGAAGGAAATGCTATGTCAAATGTGATGATGTATTTGAAAAATGAGGGGTAATTGCTAAAAGACAGTATAGTTGGTTGGTTACTATTAAGTTGTGTTAATGGTCTGCAGTGAGCTAATGGAAGACTGAAGGTAGTTAAATAGGTTTTGGTTAAGTGAGAGAATCATAGTGCCTTTGGGAGTAACTTACAAAGAGACCCTTATCTTTAGCAGAGGAAAGGAATACACAGCTGAGTGGCAGACTGAAGACCTAATTGTTAGAGTTCAGAGCTCCAGATACATTAGAATGTATACAACAGCCTACCAATGATACTGAAGCAACAGTATAGAGGGTACATTGTGAATGGATGAGGTACAACCTTAAAGCACAGCATGTGTATTACATCACAGATGTCTACATGATAGTGTTGTTCATTAGGAAGAATATATAGGCCTGAGAACCAAAGGTTAAAACAGGAATCACCCTACTGTCACACCCAATGCCCTCTTATGGGGTTTGTACTTCTTTGGCCCTATAACTCTTGTCTCAACAGGGACAGAGGTCTTGAACCCTACAGATAATATATTCTTTCTAGAGGACACAGCAAGGCTGTCACTGAACTACAAACTACAGATGCTACCAGGCAATTTGAACTCAGGAATAGGCAAGCAAAAGCCAGAATCATCATCCTGGCAAAGGTAATTAATCCTGGTCATATAAGGCCTGCTTCTACACAATGGAGACAAGGAGGAATGCATTTGAAAGCCAAGTGATCCATCTGGGTTCTTCCTGGTACTGTCTTGCTCCACTGTAATGAGAGTGAACATATACAGTAACTTTGAGCTGAGAACCTTTCTGGTTCAGATCCTTCCAGAGTTAAAGTTTGAGTCTCATCCCATGGATGTGGGGATTTGACAATGAACAGTAAAGGAAGGAAGGAGAGGATATATATTCTGAGATCAATTGCGGTGACAGAGGCTATCATTCCTTCCACTAAGCTCCCTTTTCTCAGAAAAAAAGACCCAAAGAAACTATGGAGGAGCTTCATCCTATATATGTTTATGGAAAAAGCTAGATCTGCATAGTGCAAAATGTAGATTTTTATGGCTATATTCATGCAAGCACCTTTTAAATCTCCAGCTATGAGGAGTGTAATTGATTAAAGGCCCGAGGTGCCGCCCTCTGAAACCTATGTCTGGATTCACTCTGAAGCCATGATGAGAAATTAAAGCAGGTACATTCCTAGCAGAGGAAATATCTGGTGAGTGGCTGCTGAAGGACTACTTAGTGATCATACTCAACTTTCCTTAGACAGCTCTGCAGTCTAAGATGCCTCCATTCTTCCCTCTTTCCCATCCTTTCATCACTCCTTCAGCCTCCCAAGCATTGGGATTGGCTTTGATAAGTAGGCCATCCCTTCTACTTATCTCCTCCCCCATTATCCAGTTGAATACAGAGGACTCTATGAATTATGGGACCACAAGATGAAAGAAGCCAGTATTCTTGAATCAACACATGAAGGATGAGTGCTGGCCAGATAGCTCAGCCGACTAAAGTGCCTGCTTAATTAGAACTCAGCAGCTGGGGTTTGATCCCCACGCATACTACACCGGCCCTGCCCCCTGGGCACGGTGGGACTGTGATTGAGACTGGGCATGATGGCATGTGCCTGTAATCTCAGTGCGTGGGAGGCTGAAAACAGGAGAATCATTATGAGTCTGATCTAGTGAGACCCTATTAACACTGTGGATCCTGTACTAGATAAATAAATAGAAAAATAGTTGCCCGCCCTGTGGAAAAATGCTTATAGTAGGATGTTATATGAATGACCAATAAGTTTCTGTTATGTTAAACCCTGAAACTTTAGGGTTTCCTACAATTACTCATATAATTATAAATTATATGGAAGTTGTGGTGGATTAATTAATGGTCAACTTGTAACTTAGCTGAGCTGAATCAGTGTGACGCAGGGTGTGGAAGGCCCATCTGAGGATTTTTACCAACAGCATAAAAAGAAAACTGAAGGGGAGGATGGTGTGCTGTTGATTTTCCTGGAAAAGCTTGTCATGTTAGTTTTCCGGATAAGAACTCAGCTGTTACCATTGGAGACGCTCAGGCCCTCGTTGTTGCTGAGGATGGCTGCTGTTCTTTTTTTTTTTTCATTTTTTCATTTTTTTTAAATTTTTTTTTTTATTTTTGAGACAGGGTCTCACTATGCAGTTCAGGCTGGCCTTGAGCTCACTTTTGTAGCCCAGGCTGGTCTCGAACTCGCACTGATCCTCCTGCCTCAGCCTCCCCAGTGCTGGGATCACAGGCGTGAGCCACCACACCCCTGCGGCTGCTGTTCTTTTCAGGGGAGCTCAGGTCTTTGCCTTGGGCATTGTTTCCTGGCTCCAGCACAGGTCTCTCTGCCTTCTGTCATAGATCTTTCAACTTACTGGTGCAGACTTTCTAGCTTCTACTACTGATGTTTTGGCCTGTAGATCCTTCATACCGACTCGCATGAGACTTTGTTGTATGTGCTAGGTCTCCAGCTGGACTTGTGGAGGACATTGCTGTGGGCTCTAGGTCTTCATCTAGACTCATACAGGATATTGTCATGGGATTCAAGCCCTCAACTGGATTGTTCTGGTTTCTAGTGTGTGGATAGATCTCCTGCACTCTTTTGCATTTGACTCTTCAGTATAGATGCTGCCAAAGCAAGCGCTGCATTTGACTCTTTGGATGACTATTATAAAATGACCTTGTAAAGTATGTGTCCTATATTAAGTCTTTTCCCTTATCAATGGTGAATACAATAGAAGTCATTTATTCTTTTCTTGATGACTATCCCTTTGAATTCTTCTATTTACAGAGACTCACATTTATGGGGCTCTTGATGCCAAACAGAATAGATTCTTCTCAGGCAAAAATGTGTGCAAGCTACTTAGCCTCTGGCAATCTGATTTTTCCACTCAAGGCTATGATGGGTAAGTGAGACAAAGAAACATGACAAAACAAAAATATTTTAAAAGCAAGTCACGGTAACACATACCTGTAATTGCAGCTACTCAGGAGGGCGAGGCAAATGAATTGAAAGTTTGCAGCCAGCCTGTCTTCCTTTAAGTTGTGAGTTTTGGGTGCTGTGCTCTAGCAACAGAATAACTAATTTAGCAAGGTTAGATGGAACTGTTCTTGTGAGTCAAGGGCGTTTTGAGCCAAATCCATTTTTATACCTTTTACCATTCCAAATAGGTATCCTAGTATGTCATAGTTCTAAAGCCATACATTTCAACCTCATTACCAGCTATAAGTCCATGCAGAACTGGAATGTACTATTGGTAGGAAGGATGAGGTCATCAGCAAAACCTGAGGAAATGATTTTAAAGCAACAGATTGAGTAGGTAGTGTCATGGAAGGAGGAACAAACTATGGAAATATGAAAGAATGCAAAATTTTGAGGAATGAAAGGTATGTTATATGTTACAAGGAAATAATTAAAGCCATAAGGAAAAAGAATGAGAAAAAGAAAGGAAGTGTGTTGAAGAAGTTTAGAAATATCTACTGGCCCTGGAGGAAAGGCAGCAGAAAGCCTCAAGCAAAGGACAGAACATGGTAGAGGAGAGAATGCGACAGTCACCAGAGGGGTTCCTGTATACAAGGCAGAATTGTACTTCACAGGGCTGACCAAGCTAGGAAACTGAGAAGCAGAAGTATGGACCACAAGGACAGGGCCTGGAGGGAGAAGAGAACAACCAGACGCCATGTCTATACGCCTTAAGTCCTACAGTCCACTTGAACCCTTCCCTGTGGCCAACACCCAGCAGAGATCAGAGGGCTGATTACATTTCCCATCCCCAGGCCTCAGTTTGGCAGTAACCACAGACTGGGATGAATTGACAGAGGTTTGTCTCTGGTCCAGTGAGGGAACCTCAAAAACCCACAGAGAGGGCTGTGGGCTTAGCTCAGTGGAATAAGTGTTTGCCTGGTAAGTGCAAGGTCCTGAGTTTGATCCCTGGTACTACAGAAAGAAAACAAACAAATCAGGAGCTAAAGCTGGATGGAGAAAATCATTACTGGCCAGATCACAGGACTGTGGATCTTCAGAAGAAACCCATCATACAAAACATAAAAATTTCTTCTTTGAGTCAATCTCTCTCTCTCCTTCTCTCTCTCTCTCTCTCTCTCTCTCTCTCTCTCTCTCTCTCTCTCTCTCTCTCTCATGTATTTGGTACAGGGTCTCACTATGCAGCTTGGACTCATAGTGACCCTCCTGTTTTCAGCCTCCGCAGCATCAGGATTACAGGCATGCACCACCACGCATGGTCTTGGTGGCTGACACAGCATGTGGTATGAGGAATTGAACCCCATCCCTGAGCTTGCCTAAGCAGGCACCTAGTCTGCTGATCTGCCTCACAACCTGATTCAATCTGTTTTTTTATTTTTCTATTTTTTATTATTTTTGTTTATCCTTCAGGTTTTTTTTTTTTTTTTAATTTGGGATTTCTTTTCTTTCCTTTTTTCTTTTCCCCTTTCAAAATTTTTTGTCACTCTTTCATTGCCTATATTTTGTCCTCTGTTTATTTTTTCTTCTTTTTCTTGTTCATTTTCTCTGTGATCTCTAACACTATCTTGCTAGAACCCCCCACTTCACTTTTTCTCCTCCTTTCATATCCCATTAATTTCTCAAAATTTTTTGTTGTTGATCTCCAGTTTATTTTTTACCTCTATTTATACTAATAAAGATGTTAAGTCTCTGAATAGCTTATTAACTTTATCCTATTGTGGGAAATACTATTACATTATTAGCATAGGTGAAATTGTTCCATGTAATAGATATTTACTGTAGTCCAATAAGTTGGTCAATATTTGATTTGCCTAGTTTTCATACTATAATTATAGATCTCTTTTTTATGGTTAAGGATTTAACATTATTGGTCTTTAGGGTTTATCTATACTCAGTTTGTCCTTGATGCCATAAGTAATGGTGATTTACTATTATAGACAGGATGACATAGGTGTTGCTATTGATTGGTTTTCCTGGGAGACCAATATATGATTACATTAGAGTCATTTAAAATTGCTATGGCCTGTTGCTGAACACTAGGATTCTAGGCCAAATATGCTACAACTTCTTACCACAACAAATAAACAAAGGAAGCTGGAAAATCAGAAGACAGCGCAAATGGCATGAAAACCCTGTTTATGCAAATAATATAAGAAAGCTTTCCAAATAAAGGAAAATAAATTAATATGCAGATAAATGAGTCATATAGATCACCAAATAGCCATGATCAGGAAAGGGCCCTTTTTATGACACATCATAATTAAAATCCTAGAATCTCAGCATAAGAATAGAATCTTAAAAGCAATTTGGGCTGAGGAGATAGCTTAGTGGCATAAGTGCCTGCCTGGCAAGCACAAGGTCCTGAGTTCAATCCCCAGTACTGCATGCTCTGCCAACCCTGGAATCCCAGGGGCACCATGCTACCTCAAAACTGGGTATGGTGGTACACACCTACAATCCCAGGGCTGGGAATGCTGAAACAGGAGGAGCACTACGAGTCCAAGATGCTCAGTGAGACTATATATAATAACCTTAAAACAGAAAAGCAAGACAAAAACACATAAAAAGGAAACTCTAGAAGAGGTTGGAGCTTGGAGTGAAGTGTGTGTTTTAGGGCTTAAAAAAAAAAGAGGTTGTATCCCAGCCTGGTATATCCTACAGAAGTCTATTTCAAAACTGATGGAGAAATAAGATATTTTCATGATAAAGAGCAATAAAGAAAATTATGACCACCAAACCAGTCCTCCAAAATTTTTTCAAGAATATGCACCCCCCAAAGAGTATTCTACAAAGAGAATGAAAATAACAATGACAAAAGTTCTAATACTATGAATAGTCTGGGTGGGATGATCAGTTAAGTAGAAGGGAACAAGGGACAGGAACAAAGCAACAGGAAAACTATGCAATGACAGAAATAGGTCAATACTTGTCAGTAGTAGCTCTCAATGCGAATGGTCTTAATTCTCTAATCAAAAGACACAGACTGGCAGAAAAAGACAATGAAATAAAATCCAATAGCATGTTGAATAGAAGAAACACATTTAACCCAAAAAAGAAACCAATAGACTAAAAAAATGAAAGGATGGAAAACAAAATTTCTTACAACCTTAACCTGAATATAAGCAATAATCCTATGTTCAGACAAAGTGGACTTCATGCCAAAACTGATCAAAGAGGCAAAGAAAATTATTACATGTTGGTTAAGGGAAACATTCAACAATAAGAGGTAACTATATATATAGTTACACACACACACACACACACACATATATATATGTATATATATATATATATATATATATATATATATATATCAAACAAAAGCAGATCCTACTTCATAAAATAAGTATGATTGGACATAAAAGATTAGATATACATACCCCATAATGACAGAGACAGAAAAATTTGATCAAAAAATAATCAACAAAGAAGTGCTGGAAATATAACTCAGTGGCACAGTGCCTGCCTGGCAAGTGTGAGGCCCTGAGTTCTATTGCTGGCACCAAAAACAACAACAACAACAACAACACACACAAAAGAAATACTGAAATTAAACAAAATCTTCAAACAAATGGACTTAAAAAAGGACTTAATATCTATAGAGTTATCTACTCAACAGCAATAGATATATATTCTTTTCAGTAACACATAGAATTTTATCCAAAATAGGTCATGTACTAGCTAATAAGTAAATCTGAAATATTTATTTTTTAAAATTTTATTTGTTTGTTTGTTTTTATGGGACCAGGAATTGAACTCAGGCCCTTGCGCTGGCCAGGCAAGCACTTATTCTACTGAGCTATTTCCCAGCAAACCTGAAATAATTGTAAAGTAACTGAAATTATATCATGCATATTATTTGACCATAGTGCAGTGAAGTTAGAAATCAATGACAAAAGAAAATACAAAAATTATGCAAATTCATGTAAACTAAATACACTCTTAAGTAAACAATAGATTATAGGAAAAAAATCAAAGAAGAAACAACAGTTTGTAACACTAAATGATAATGCCATTATACCATACTAGAATTTTATGTGAAACAATAAAACCAGTCCTAAGAGGGAAGTCTATAGCTGTGAATTCTCACAGTACAAATATAGTGAGTCCAAATAAATAATCTAATGATATACCACTAGGTCCTAGAAAAACAAGAACATTTTAATTCCAAAGTTAGTACACAGAAGGTAATCGAAAAGATCCCAGCAGAAATCAATGAAATTGAAACATAAGATACAAAAATTAATGAATCACTGTATTGGTTCTTTGAAAACATAAACAAAGCTAGACATGGTGGTACATGCCAATTATCCCAGCAATTGGGAGGCTGAGGCAGAAGGATTGCAAATTCAAAGGCCAGTATGGGCTGCATAGAGAGTTCAACACCAGCCTGAACTACATAGGGAGAACTTGCCTTAAAATAAAAGGAAAGAAAAAGATAAACAAAAAAGATAAACCCTTGGTCAGTGCAACCCAAATAAGGAGACAAAAGACTCAAATCAATATAATTAGAAGTGAAAGAGGTGGCCAGGGGGGATAGCCTGGCTGTCTCAGTACCTGTTTGGCAGGCGCAAGGACCCAGGTTTGATCCCTGCAACCATATGCCATGCCAGCCCCAAAACACAGCAAGTGCACACCTGTAACCTCAGTGTTGGGGAGGCTGAGACAGGAGGGTCACTACAAGTCCAAGCTGTGTAGTGAGACCCTGTACCAAATGAATGAATAAATAAATCATTTTAAAAAAAAAAAGAAAGAAAAGAAAAAAAGAAATGAGGCCTGGCCTTGCAGTCCACCCTGGTCCAGCCTCCCAGAGCCGGAGCTGCCGTGGCTATGTCTTCAAGGGCCAGTGTGAGCAACCTGCAGCACCTAGTGGAGCAACTCAAGCTCGAAGCCAGCCAGCATGGGAAGGATTAAGGTTTCCCAGGCAGCCACAGAGCTGCAGCAGTACTGCATAGAGAATGTCTGCAATGATGCCCTTCTGGATGGTGTTCTGGCTGGCAGCAACTCTTCTGGGAGCCTAGGTCCTGTACTTTGAAGAGGGGAAGGAGGAAGTTCGTTGAGGAGAGTCCCTTCAAGCACAGTGATGAATGACTCCCTCCAAGTTTCAAGAGAATGTTTTTCTTTCACCAAAAGACTTAGATATTGCACGCCTTTCTCGTGGCTGAGCATAGAAGCGAACTTTCTGCAGAAGTTAATAATTTTAACTCAAATAAGGAAAGTGAGTGAGCAAGTAGGGTTTTAAATAGTAATGGCCTGGGATTCTTTTGCCAAAGTTCTTTACTTTAGTAAACAAGAACCTTGCCAATCAATATGCCTCTTTCTAAGTGAACTATTGGCGGTGTCATTCCTGGAATACCGTGCACATTTTATTTACTGAATGTTTACATTTTAGGAAGCAAATTATTTTGTCTATTAAAAATTGAATGTTTGTAAAGAAAAAAGTAGAAAGAAAAAGAAATGAAAGAGGTAAAATCACAACAACAGTACCAAAATAAAAAAGATTATTAACAACTACTTCACAAATCTGTACACCAATAAATTAGAGAATTTAGAAGTAAAAGATTTCTAGATAAATGTTTTGAGTAATATTTGGCTGTTTTGAAAAATATTTGAGTATTTTTATTCAAAAATAAAAACTGAATAATCCAATATCAGGTAATGAAACCGAAGCAGTAATAAATAACCTACCAACTAAGTGAAGCCCAAATGAGTCACTGCTGAATCATTTAAAAAGTTTAGAAAAGCTCTAAGCCTAATATTCTCTAAGTTTCTAAGTTTTTCTTTCCTTTTTTTTTTGTGGAACCAGGGATTGAACTCAGTCCCTTGAACTTGCCAGGCAAGTGTTTATTCTACTGAGCTATCTCCCTAGCCTCTCCAAACTTTTTAATGAAATTGAAAGAAAAGTGCCTTACAAAAGTAATTCCAGGTGGGCCTGCTGTGCCAGCCCAGCCCCTGGGACAAGCTCTTGGAAGGCTGTAAACAGGCTGATCACTAAGAGTCCTATCTAGCAGTGAGATCCTGAACACCCTGTAGACCCTTCCCTAAAATACAAAAACAAAAACAAAAACAAAAAAACCCAAAAGAACAAAAAAAAAAAAGGAAGCCTCATTATCCTGATTGCAAAAACAAAGAAAGCTGACAAGCTTGCTCAGAGGACTAAGTACCTGCTTAGACAAGTACAGGGAAGATCAGGTATAGTGGCACACATCTGTAATCCCAGCACTTGGGAGGCTGAAAACAGGAGGATCACTACAAGTCTGAGCTGTGTAGTGAGATCCTATACCAAATACAAAAATAGACAAAGACCCAAACCCCCTCCCCTGCAAAACAAGAACTATAGACCATTTCTTTAATAGATATAGATACAAAAATTGCCATCAAGATACTGGCCAACAGAATTCAGTTAATCACCAAAAAGAACATACATGTGCCTGGCAAGCACAAGGGCCTGAGTTCAATCCCCGATCCCTGTCCCCCAAAAGAGAGTTGCAGAATGGATCACGAAGCAAGAGCCAAAAATATGCTGCATACAAAAAGAACATACATGATGATCAAGTAGGCATCATTCAGGTGTGTAAGGATGGCTCAATATGCATACATCCATAAGTGTAGCCCATCACATAAACAGAAGTAAACACAAAAATACCACACGATCATTTCAATAGACACAGAAAAGCCTTTGAAAAAATCCAACATCTTTTAATAATAGAAACACTGAAGAAAATAGGTATATAAGGAACTTATTTCAATCTGACAAATGCAATTTTTTTTTTTTTTTTTTTTTTTGTCTTTTTGAGACAGGGTCTCGCTATGCAGTTGAGGCTGGCCTTGACAAATGCAATTTATAACAAACCTACTGCTAACATTGTGATGGATAAAAAGTTGAAGCTTTCATTCTAAAATCATGAAGAAGACCAGGAAGTCCATATCCACTATTCCTGTTCAGCAGAGTATCCAAAACATTAACAAAACAATTAGGAAGAAAAAGAAAGAAAAGGGAAATGTGAGATCCTGTACATAGAAGACTCCATCAAGTCCACTAAAAGAATCCTAGAATTAATAACAAATTCAGTAATGTACCAGGATTCAAAATCAACACAAAAATAAACAGCATTCCTGTATACTAACAATGAACTAACTGAAAATAAATGAGGAAAACAGTACCAGTCACAATAGGACCAAGAAAAATCACATACTTAGGAATTAAAGGATCTCAACAATGAAAAGCATAGCACTCTGAAAAGGGAAATTGAAGAGCTCATCAGAGAATGGAAAGATATCCCCTGTACATGGATAGGCAGAATCAATATAGTCAAAATAGCCATATCATAAATTGATACAGAGATTTAACACAATTTTTTTTTTTTTTTTTGCCTTTTTGAGACAGGGTTTCACTATGCAGTTCAGGCTGGCCTTGAGCTCAGTTTTGTAGCCCAGGCTGGTCTCGAACTCGCACGGATCCTCCTGCCTCAAGCCTCCCGAGTGCTGGGATTACAGGCGTGAGCCACCACGCCCGGCTAACACAATTTTTTTATATTGGTATTTTCTATTTTTATTTATTTTTCTAAGATTTCACATCTTTTATTTTTTATTTTTTTGAATCATAAAACAAAAGGTATAATTAAACAATATTAAGATAATTAATAATTAATGAATTAAAATTAAATATTTCAAAATAATATTCAAAAATTCAAATCAAATCGAGTCCAACTTAGAGGCCAAAATATTGTGTATCATATGTACCCATCTGTAATTAACTCAGAGTACTTGCACAGTATTTGAATAGGTTAACATATACAAAGATATCAACTAAGAAAAAGTTTCCGTGGTAGCAAAGAATTACTAAGAATAAAACATAACATAAATACTGGAATGACAAATATATGACCAGAACTTCTAACAGTTTGGGGATAGGATATCCCACAAAGTTTTAGTATGTCATGGTCATAGAGAATATCCATGACATTTATTAATGACCAAGTGTCACTTGTAAGACTGAGCTACTGCAATTTCCTTGATATTGGCCCCGTAGAACCAGACAGAGCCATGACCCATAGGGTGCAGGAGCAGTCCATTTGTAGAATATGGTGATGGACATATTCTGCTGCTGTACACAAAAGAAAAGTTGAAAGACTACTTTTTAAAAATTTTAATTTTTTTAAAACTTTATTTATTTATTTGTATTATGGCTCGCTCAGCCTGCCCTGGAGGTGGGGCTGGCACCTCATGCGGTGTTAGGGATCGAACCTCAGTCCTTATGGTTGCCTAATGTTTGATAAGGAGGCAGGCACTTTAGACCACTGAGCCATCTTGCCAGCCCAAAAGACTGCTTTTGTGTATCTTTTTTTCTCCTGTAACACAATTTATTTATTTACTTTTAAATTTTTGTTTTCATTTTAATGAGGAAAAAATAGCAATGAATCAGTTTCAAAACAGATTAGTAGGACAGTTACAATCATTAATACATTGTATATTGTCTTCGTAGTAGTATAATCAAATTTCCAATAGCATTCTTCATAGAACTGAAGAACACAATCCTAAAATCCATATGGAACCAGAAGAGACCCACGCAGAAGATCACAGAATTAGCCAGTACACAGCACATTTCAAGTTCCGGGGAAAAGTCAATACAGCTGAGATCTGGTTGTTTACTTGGTCACATACTATAAATAATAGGAGACAGATGAATCTTGTGTTTGTTCATGTCTAAGTGAATACAAGCAATGTGAGCCAAATGCTCATTAAACTGTGTCCATTAGAAGCAACAGCCCACTGGCCTTGAAGTCTAAACTAACTCTATGTCTTTTGTCTATCTCTCTCCTTTTTTTTTTTTTTTTTGTCTTTTGTCTTTGATCTTCATTCACCTCATGTTTCCCAGTTAAGGACAATCTTGTGGCTGGTTTTCTACAAACCTGAAATAGAAAAAGTGAAGTGGCAGACATCATAATTGATTTGATTTGAATTTTTGAATATAATCATAATAGTAAAACAAACATTAGAAACAATAATTTCGCCAAGGCAAAAACGATAAGAATTCAACAATTATTATTATATTGTATATTGTTGTCTCCAAATCAGTTGTTCAGCACTAAATTGAACTTGAAATTATATTACATAGGGACAAGAAGTGAGGAGGAGTGAAAGGGGAAGTAGGTAGAATAAAGATCTCCATGTATAGGGGCCTAATGACCTTAGTGAATGTTATATACCGTAATGTGATCTAAGGCTAATATCAACAAGAATGAAAATTGGGATAGGAGAATTAGAGGAGGAGGGAGGCAAGGAGCAACACAGGGAAGGGGATTAGAAAGAAAAATTAAGCTGTAGTATGCACATGTATCCACACCTCAAGATGATTGTCAACTTCATGTACTACAAACATTTACTAATATTTTTTAATTTAAAAGACAAATTACAAAAAATAAATAAATAAATAAAAGACAAATTACGTTACAAAGCTACAGTGATAGAAATAAGCCAAACTGGGTATGGTGGTACATGCTCATAATCACAGCCCTCGGGAGGCTGAGGCAAGAGGATCACTGTAAGTATGAGGCCAACCTGGGCTACAAAGTGAGCGTAAGACCAGCCTGAACTGCATAGTGAGAATATCTATCAAAAGAAAAAAAAAGAGGAAATAAATAATCCAATCACATTTAACTATTTGATCTTTGGAAATGGGCCAAGAACATATACTGGGGAAAAGATAGCCTCTTTAATAAAGGGCATTTGGAAAATGACTATCCACATGCAGAAGATTGAATTTGCACTTGTATCTCTCACAGTGTGCTAAGCTAAAACAAAAATGGATCAAAGAACTAAATGAGCCGAGCGTGGTGGCTCACACTTGTAATCCCAGCACTTGGGAGGCTGAGGCAGGAGTATCAGTGCGAGTTCGAGACCAGCCTGGGCTACAAAAGTGAGTTCAAGGCCAGCCTGAACTGCATAGCGAGACCTTGTCTCAAAAAAAAAAAAAAAAAAAAAAAAAAAAGAACTAAATGAAAGAGAATGAAAATAGTAAAACAAACATTAGAAGCAATAATTTCGCCAAGGCAAATATGACAAGAATTCAACAATTATTATTATTATATTGTATATTGTTGTCTCCAAATCAGTTGTTCAGCACTAAATGTTAAAACAGTCTGCTAAAAGAATAAATAGGGGCCGGGCGTGGTGGCTCACGCCTGTAATCCCAGCACTCGGGAGGCTGAGGCAGGAGGATTGGTGCGAGTTTGAGACCAGCCTGGGCTACAAAAGTGAGCTCAAGGCCAGCCTCAACTGCATAGCGAGACCCTGTCTCAAAAAGACAAAAAAAAAAAAAAAAAAAAAAAAAAAAAAAAAAAAAAAAAAAAAAAAAAAAAA
>PVJA010012140.1:0-36782 GCA_004027025.1 Myocastor coypus
AAGTACAAAGTGCACGCATACTCTGCACCATTGTGGTGAGGTCTGGTAATACATAACTGGACATGTTGTAAGTTTGCCATCAGGTATCGTGTATTTTAATTGTGCATTCTATTTTAGTAAGCCATCAAGTAAACATAGTGCAGCAAGGATCATTCATCAGGAGAGCAAGCTAAGGAAACAGAATAGTAGAAGGTTCTCTTCCTCCCATGTACCTCAACACTCCCCCTTCTAAACTCCTATAAAAAAATGACTAAATAGGAAAGCCTCTGTTATTCTTCATAGACATTAATTCTGAACACTTTTATGAATCGTGGGAAGACTGAGTTCATGCCATTGGCTAGATAATGACTATTTAGAATTGTAATTCCAGGTACCTGGGTAAATGCCAGGGAAAACGTTAGCATTCTGCTTTCCACAGAAATATAAACAGGTTCTCTGAAATCTAGTCCAGGCTCTCAACTACACAGCTCAGTCCTAGCTGCTTCAGACTTTGTAGTTAGCTTTTGCAGACTTGTCTTCAAAAGATTTGTTCTCTCTGTCACTTCAATTAGCAGTTCTTTAAAAGTTGATTTTTATCTACTTCTTAGACATAAGGATGAACATACATGGGTTCTTATGGTTCAGAAATTTTTAAATAAAAGCAATTATTTGCTTGATGTGTCCTAGTTATGTGAAGTATATTTGGTTTTGGGATCTTCAGAAGTGTCTAGGAGCTTGCCTCCCTCTTTCTGCTAGACCCACAGTGTCACCCCAGCCAACCTATGGCTGGCAATGTCACCCATGGTTCCTCCTGGACAATCTCCTGGCGAGCAGTTAAAATCCTGGCCCAGCCCCAGTGCAAGTAAGTGAGCAGTTACTCTCTTGCAGTTAGAGCTTCCCAGGCCTTTACAGTTTACAGCAAAAAATTGACAGCTACTGTTGATGTGGAAACTTCTCGTGTCTAAAGGGAAAGGTTGATGCTGCCGTGCTTGTTTCTTTAGAGTGTGATTTGGTCTTGTTTTTGACATTTTGTTTTTATGGTGCTAGGAATCAAACCTGGAGCCTGATACATGCTTAGCAGTCACTGTACCACTGAGCTACACCCCTGGCCCATAGATAGTGTTATCAGAACCATTGAGGACTTCATCAAAAATAGATACAAATAAAATGGACCTCCGAATGGATTTGAAGGCTAGGATAGTGAGCAAGGTTGAAACTTAGGTATCATAAGCAATTTTGACCTATGGAATGGGAGAGTGCACACGCATCTTTACAGCCTGTACTTTCCCACTGGGAAGGTAACTTCTTCGACAGCCTCTGTGCTGGGGCATTGAGAGTAAAACAAAGTGTCTCTGCAGGAGCTTCCTCTCGTCAGAGTCCTGTTGGCTGGACCTCAGGCCTTGGCTATGGTTCTTACAGAACTTGTTTATGCTGAATTCCTGCATTGTAATAGCACACACTTACATGAGCTGCCCCTTAAACTGATGAACTGTGCATATGAAAAGTTAGAGCTATCACTTCTTTACAAATGGACTGTAGCTTTAGGATTTAATAAATGTGGTTTTGTTGTCTTAAGATGTCCAGTGATGGGCTGCCAAGACAACAGTAAAATAATGGAGAAATTCACACAAATGTTGATCTGGCATTTTCTTGTTTTGCAAGTGTTTGTACATTTATAAGAAACTAAAAAGAAATTTAAGTGATTGCATTATAGTTACAGTTAAATAAACTTTTTAGTATATCAGCATCTATTTTTATTTTCCATGATCTGCTACTTGTCCCCTTTACACTGAATAAAAACTGCAGAGTAACACTGTCTGTTGGGGAGAGATAAAAATTGCTGTCATGTATGTGATAATGACATACTCACCAGCACTTAATTTTCTCCTTGTTTACTTAAGTAATGATAGATGATTTCATTATTTTTCTTATAAAACAGAAAACCTGTAATTTAAAACAAGATTCAAAGAAATTAAGTATCATCACTAAGATAGTCTTTGTATTGTATTTCATTAAAAGATTGCTTTTGAAATCCTCTTCCCCCTGCTAGCGAGTCCAAGCTGTTTTAACTGCCACAGGTACTACTTTTGCCACTTGGTAGCCAAGTACTCCATTGTCACTGGTAACGCAGGGGTCAGTTTCACCCCTAGCATGTCTCCAAGCTCTAAATCCAGTGCATGACTGAAGCCCACAGCCCTGGCCCCTGTTTTGGTGAGCAATGCATGTTTGTTACATGTACACCTGGTTGAGAACTAGTCAAGAGAAAAATGATACTACGGTTGGCCCTGTGGCAATGGTGTGAAATTACCACTTCCTGTCTTTGTACTTCCCCTGGGGCACATAAATGCCTGTTTGTTTATTGCTACCTGGCAGAGCTGAGTAAAGCAGAGCCTCACCAGCACAAAGCCTCAAACCTTTATCCTCCTGCCTTCGGAAAGTAAAATTTGGGTACCTGGCCTGGCTATGTGCCTGAGGTGATGTGCTGCCCCCTGCTTCCCCGCGTCCCTGCTGCTGCCCCACCCCACCCCTACCCCCGTTGCCCCCCTCCCCCAGCCTGCTCCTGGCTGCTCTTCCCTTCCCTCCTGCTGTGCTTTTGGCCAAGCGCTTCTCAGGGCTCCTGTATCAGCAGTTCTTTCTCATCCACAGGTTCCACTGCAGCCAACCCTTTGACATTTATGAACCAAGCCCCTCTTTCCTCTCAACTATAAAACATGAGCAGAGCTAAACCTGTAAGAAATCTGTTTTTAAAAGGCGGATTGGGCTGGGGAGATAGCTCCGTGGCACAAGTGCCTGCATAGCAAGTGCAAGGTCATGAGTTCAAACCCCGGTCCCGCAAAAAAAAATAAAAAATAAAAAATAAAAAAATAAAAGGCGGATTAATTCTCCATACCTATTTGATTTTTGCAAACTGTTTTAAGTTTCTCAAATTGACTTTGGTACCAATACTGCTTTTTTTTTACTTCTTTGGGCTTTGGTATTTTGTGGCCCCAAGGGTGGAGCCCAAGGCCTTGGGCAGGCTGGCAAGGTCTCTGCCCAGCGATGCACTCCAGGCACCCACCCCTGTGGAGTTGGATGCATGTGGATGCATGATTTTGCTGTATGGTGATATCTGCATTACTGGAGTCTTAAAAACTGCAAAATTACAGACTTAAGTGTGTGTGTGTGTGTGTGTGTGTAGAGAGAGGCACCAAACTATGAATCTAGACAACTTTGAATGACAGTAGTTTCAGAAAAATAACAATCGTAATAAAAATAGAGGCAGAGTTCTAAAGACATTTAAAGTCCCAAAAGTAAATACAGTAGTAAAGATATGTGTGCCTTTACAGTGGTGCAATCAGCATGCAGAAAGAGGTGGTAAGGATGGTCTGCACCTTTTGGTTCATGGGGGCACAGGCCTTCACGTTGTAAAATAACCTGCAGGGGCACAGGCCTGTGTCCTCTGTGGCTTGCTGCATACATCTGGGGGAGTAAGCCTTGCATTCTCCTGCAGTCACGGACTCTACAGAATATTAGCATGCTGGAGCAGCCCATGTGGCCCAGTGCAGCGGGCATGCTCAGCTGATGCTGTCCCCCACCTGTGCTCCACATATGCAGGCTGACAGCAGAGAGACCCAAGCTTCCACAGAACCTGCTCTTCGTCCGTCCTCTTTCACTTCCCACCCCCACCCCACCTATTTCTCTTCTTTGTTCCTCTCTCCTGAATACTGTTGAAAACTAAGTAGCTGTATGGAGCAAAAGGACCTGTACCCCAACAGCTGGCCAGCCCCCAGGAGCCAGGGACTAAGCATGAAGGATTTTAGGTTAGCTGTTGTGTCAAGACAACACACTTATAGCATGAGGTGTATTCAATCCAAGAGGAGTAAAAGCAGTGTGGCTCTGAAGTCTCACTGAGGTATTAAATTTAATACTTCCTGTGCCATCAGAAACCCCTCTCTGTTGTTAATTGATGAGACCTGGGACTCTCACATCAGCTAGACTGGGCTGTGCATTGTGGCCCCTCGCCAGTGTTGGCAGACTGGGGTTAAGGACAGTGCTGTTTTTAGTGCCCCCCCCCAAACTTGAGGATAGGCGAGTAATAAAGCTTAAAGATCAGGTTCTAGCCTGGCGTGGTGGCTCACGCCTGTAATCTCAGCACTTGGGAGGCTGAGACAGGAGGATCGATGTGAGTTCAAGACCATCCTGGGCTATCAAAGTGAGCTCAAGGTCAGCCTGAACTGCGCATGGAGACCCTGTCTCAAAAAGACAAAACAAACAAACAAAAAAAGATCAGGTTCTAGACATATATTTTTATTTTTAATGTGTGAATATAAAGTTGAGTATTTATAAATTTATTTTTTAATTTGATATTTTTATTGTTTAAATTTAGCAATGGTTATATTACATATTTTCATCATCAGATCAGTTTAGATTAATACATATAGGTATATAAGATTGATCAAACAATTAAACATTAACCCTTTTAAATCAACATTACTTTTTTTTCCCCCTTTCTTTTTTTTGTAAGTTGACATATTGCATATTGTCCTCACAAGAGTATTTATAAATTTATATCAACACATGTATAGAGTACGACAATAAGAAAATGAAAATTATTGACACTGTGACACTGGGGAAAGATGTAAAGCCACAGAAGACTAGTATTGAGCGTTCTCAGGAGGAAGAGAAAGTACAGATTAGACTGTGATGAATGCTGATTGGAAGGAAGATAAATTCATCCAGTTGGACGTGCACAGTGAGCTCATGGTGATTTTAGGAGCTGCAGAGGAGCCTGTGGGAGAGCCAAGCAGCAGCAGTGCTCAGCAGTAGTGTGGGCTCCTGGACCGTGGGATACCGGGCAGGCGGCACCTTGCAATCAGCCCAGATCCCATCGCGGCATGTCCTGGCAATGCGGTGGTGTGGGGACAGACATCCTCAAGAGCTCGGCAGAGTAAATGTCCTGATGCAGAGTAAAATGATGAGTTATTTTTAAATTTGCCAAGTTAGCTTGTGGCCAAACTAAGGAAAGTCAGTTAAGTGGCAGGTTATAGAGCTCTCAGAGGCAAATTAGGAAATGAACAGAACCATTGATGGGAAATGACCTCAGCAGTCTGACAAAGAATGTCCTTCAAGTAAGTGACTAAATAGGGTACATAAACGACTGACAGTAAAGGCAAAATGTGACCGTGTTTGAGTTAATAAGTTAGGAACTGCATTCAAGTAGATTACACACTGTAAAAATCTCTCTTAAATAAATCAAGAGTTAGCCGGGCGTGGTGGCACACACCTGTAATCCCAGCACTCGGGAAGCTGAGGCAGGAGGATTGGTGCGAGTTCGAGACCAGCCTGGGCTACAAAAGTGAGCTCAAGGCCAGCCTGAACTGCATAGTGAGACCTTGTCTCAAAAAGACAAAAAAAAAAAAAAAAAAAAAAAAAAAATCAAAAGTTTCCTTTATCAGCCACTTTAAAAAGGCAAACCAGAGCCGCTGGGTGGCCTGTTAGGACCCAGGCTGTTTTTGTCTTCTAGCTCTACTGTCTTGCTAACTGCACCCATCTTAAATGCACTTCTTCATCCATAATGGCCACTGGAGCTCCAGCCATTAGACGAGCTCCAGGCTCATCTCAGTCTATTTAGGATACAAAAGACAGGAAGGCGACCCACTCTAAAGAACTTTCTTAGGAGACTTATAAAGATTTACCTCCTCTTAGTTGCCATGGACACTGGGAAATGGTGAACTTTTAACTAGACTATTCCTGTATAAATAAGAGTAAGATTCTGTTCAGAACACAAAGAAAGGGAAGTTATTGTTATATGTCTAGGAAATATGCCTGTATGAGACACCCTTAGGCTAAGGAAAAGTTGAGGTAAAAACAAAAATTAGAGAACACAAATATTACTACAGTAAGAGCATACAGGAGACATTTTCTCATAGAAGATACAGGTCGTGCAGTCTCTGTACCAGGTGGCCCAGAAACTGGATTTTGTAAATGTCAGTTGAAAGCTGTGTCCCAATTCTTGCTCTGCTAGCTAACTTACTGGGTGCTTCTAGGCATGTGTCGTACCCTAAGCCTCAGGGTGACGCTCCATGACATGGAAGCAGCATTGTGTTTCTCCTAAGGTGGCTGTGAGGATTCGCTGGAATCTTGTAGAGAGCTCAGCACACATCAGGCTGCAGGCCCAGCAACAAGGCCCAGCAGTGTCTTCATCACTTTCTCCTCATTGCCCTGAACTATCTGACACCCAAGACTTATGGGAAAAGAGGTTTTTGTTGGCTTCTAGTTTCAGAAGTTTTACTTCACAGTCAACTGGCTCTAAGACAGAAAGTTTGGTGGGTGGAAAAGCCTGGCAGAGAAACCCTGCTCCTGCCAAGCAGGTTGGGAAACAGAAAATGGGGTGGTGCCAGGGAGGGAGCACCTCTGAAGAGCAGGTCAGCTGGGAGCTCATTGAGGTCAGACCAACAGCAAAGGTAGTGCCCCAAGAGTCAGTCCCCCTCCAAAGCATGAGTCTTACAGGGACCTCCAGGTAGGAAGCGTGGCAAGCTGAGAGCAGGGCTCAGACCTTGAGCCAGTTGCCTGGACAACACAGAAGCTGGACAAGAAGGAAGAGAAAGATGGAGGGACAGCTGCCCTCTCAGAGCTTCAGAGGAAGTTGCCTCTCAAAGCTTGGGTGGTCTCATATCCATGTGCATCCCCCCAGCTGGAGCAAGCTGGGGTGGAAGAGTCAGGTTGCCTTAGACACATAATTATGGGATAACAGGGGTCCGTCTGGTCAGAAGCCACTAAGACTCCACATCACCCCTAGGCCTTCTGGGATCAGAGCCTTGGATGTTAGAGAAGCACAAAAGATGCACAAATGGAGCACAGAACCCAAAGGCAAGGCCAGAAGCATCTGAAGCTCAAAAGGTGCCACCTCCCCCTTCCCCACCCCCTGCCTTTCCCTCAAAAAAAGAAAGAGCAGGGACAAGCACAGAAAGTTCATTCTTTCTACTTTCAAAAGGTTTTCTCAAAGTAAACTCTTTATTTTCAATTTCCCCCCAAAAAAACTTCTAATAACAGAGTAACAAAAGGAGACCACAGTTCTGTAAGTTTTCACCTCGCCACTAGACATGCTTTATCTTTTTTTGCATATCCACCCCCCCCCTTGGATTTTGAAGCAAATCTAAGACATCTTAATCTTTCATCCCAAAGTAGTTGAGTATATATGTCTGAAATACAACAGTACTTTTTTTTAAAAGCCACAGTATAATTTTCACAACTAAACTTGATAGCAAATATGCAGTCAGTGTAAAGATTTCTTAAATTGTCTAAAACTTTTTTTTTTTCAGATCAGCATTCAAAGGAGATCCATGTGGTCTGATTGGGTCTGTGCCTTGAGTCACTTTTCATGGAGGTTTATTTGTTGATGCTAACTAGGTTATTTACCCCGCAGAGCTGCCCATAGCCTGAACTTTAGAATTACGTATCCCTGATGTGCTTTGCCATTTTTCTCTCCCTGCTGCATTTTCTGAAATTGGTAGATAGGATATAGCTGCTTGATCAAATTTAGGGTTGATTTTTGCAAGACTACTTTGTATTAAAATCTGTAAGTACATATCTACTTGGTTCTTGTACCTGCCCTCTGAGTTTCTCTCAATTTCTCTTCACATTTCACTCTCCCCAACCCCCTCTTTTTTTTTTTTCCCCCCGGGATCAGGGTTTGAACTCATGACCTTGCACTTGCCAGGCAGGCGCTTGTGACAGTCCCTTCTCTTAAGTGGAGGAAAGAGGGTTGAGCGAGAGCCTGCTAACACCAAGCTAGATCCTCAGCCTTTTTTTTTTTCTTTTTTAACTTTGAGACAGGGTCTCACTAATATGCTAGTTGTCCAGGCTGAACTCAAGCTGGTAATCCTCCTGCCTTAGTGTTACAGAGTGCTGGGGTTACAGGTGTGTGCCACTACACCCGATTGCTGTTTTGTTTAGTATGGTTTGTTTTGTTTCGTTTTGTTTTTTCAAACAAGGTCTCAAACTCACAACAGTCCTCCTGCCTTACCCTCCCAAGTGCTAGGGTTACAGGTGTGGGCTACCATGCCCATCTCTGCTTTTCTTAACCTTAGCACTCATTAGAAATCAGTGCATACATTCATCTGTTAGTACCTGCTAGTAATGGTGTAAGTATCTTTATGAACTCGCTTAATTTTTTTTCGGTGTGAGAAATTGAACTCAGGACCTTGAGCTTGCCAGGCAAGTGCTTGTGGTACTGAGCTATATCCCAGACCAAGCTCAATTAATTTAAGCAAATTTGATGTTTTCATGCGGTTGCCAATATTCTTGTTGATGCCATATTGAATAGTAAGTTAGAGACCATCACAGAAGTCCTTCTAGAAAGCAGACCTGGACAACGCCAGGAGTGACCTAGAAGCTTCTGCTTCCCAGCTCTGCTGCTGCTGTTTTGAAAGAAAGCTTTCTCACTTTAATTTTTCTGAGTACATCCTCAGCCTCTTCGCTGCCTCCATATGTTCTACCAGCTGAACCATCAGACAACCAGCTAGATTCGGACTCGGTGATTAATTTTTTCCTGGAGACCCTGAGGCCTGCAGGCACACACATATGGTGTCTAATGGCTTGGTGGGTACCTGAGCTAATGAGGTGTGAAGGTGACCTGAACAAATTTGGAATCAGAATGAATGTGGGTTATGGCAAGCTGTTCCTGTAATAAATTTAGAGTATTCATGTTTTTGCCTGAGTAGGGTATGTGGCTCTTGAAGACTATGTAGCTTTGAGCTCAGAAACTCTGGTAAAGTCAGAGGAAGCCAAATGCCACCGCTTTTGAACCTTTGTAATGAAGTCGCTCGGGCTTCCTTTCCCACATCCTGCCACACATCTTTGTTCCCTGCTTGGAGTTAACTCTTTCTAAACTGAGAATGGCAGATAACCAGAACAGGTGACGCGGTGGGCTTTCATCAGATTTTCCAGGCACTTCCACAGGGAGAAATTTATACCAACAGTATATGACTTGCCGTCCTCACCATGGGCTGGTGGTTATTTGCAAGCTCCTATTCAGGACTCTGTGTTGCCGCTTGTCTTTAGTTTCTTTTTTGATAGTTCTAGCCATGCCAATGAAGAAAATGTTGAGCACAACTTCCTAATGTATGGATGTTAGCAAATTGATTTAGCACAGTGTTGGGCTCATTATTAAAATGACGAGAACTATGAAGAACATTTTCCTTGTGTCTGAGGGAATCACCTGGTGCAGCCCATTTTGGGCTTCATGTCAGTCTCTGGAATATTCCTACTCCCCAAATAAACCAAACACCAAAAGAAAAGTTCAGTGTCAGTTAATTTTTGAAATCAGACAATGTAGAAAGACATTTTTATTTTAGTTTAGGAGCTTTCTTTTTCAGAAATTAAATTGTCTTTAAATCACATGAAAGAACACTCTATTAATGTAGAATTTCTCAGAACTGTACCTGGCCACTGCTCCTAGTATTTGCATGGAGCTTTCTGGGCTATCAGTGAACACAAATTTAAATGACATGATGGGCATTTTAGCATGTGGATACCTACTCTCCTCCCTGCTAGGAGAATCTAAGTAAAATCGAGTGGCCTTTGGTTTTTACTAAGATAGTTGTTGTGGTTTTCCTTTGAAATGTCATGTTACTTGGGCCCTAGTGTCTACTAGAGTGAACAATTTCCTACCTCTGAGTGATTTCTCTCACTGGATAAACATCATTTATTCTTTGTCTTGTTTCAAAACCTCAAGGTCTTTGTTCATTACATATCTGACTGTCCTTGGCAGGTGTGTACCGAGTCACTTCTGATGCTGATGATGCAGTCCAGTGGCCACAGATAGATTTCTGACTAGGTCACTGGGCTGGACCAGTGATCAGATTGATAGATTAATGTTCACAGGGGGCTGTGTTATGGTCTTTCCTCACAAAGCTTGGAATCAGCGAACAGAAAACAACGGACTCTCCTCTCCTCCTCTCAAGCAGTGTTTAATAAGACGGGAGACAGCAGTGACCAGAAGAACATCAGAGGCCCAGTGCCTGGAAACAGGAGAGTGCTGAGGAAGTTCAGGTGACAGGATCAGCTTGAGGAAAGTGTCAAGAATAAGGAGCTGCCAAGAGCTCTCCAAAAGGGGTCAGGTGGGGGAGGGTGGCAGGATGGTGTCAGATGGCAGTAGAGCACCTTTTGAGTCCAAACTGGAAACCGTTACCCCTTGGATTAAACAACTCCGCAAAATCCTGCTGTCACAAAGTCCCAGAGGCCAGGTGGCTTATAAACAGCAGAGAAATGTCACAGTTCTGCAGACCAGAAGTCCACAGTCAGGGTGCCAACGTGGTTGGGTCTTTCCTGGGAAGAGCTTTTACATGTAAGCAACCCAGTTCTTCATTGGGAAGAAAGAAAGCAAGCACATTAGGTCTCTGTTCTCTTTTTACAAGGTCACTAATCCTGTCCAGCAAGATTGAATTACCATTGGGTTTAGAATTTCCATATGTATTTTAGAGAGACCCAGTCCATAATAGCTATGGACATGAACATGAAAGTCTAGACTTTTTCCTCTGTCCTTGCCATCTGCTATGCTATTCTCAGGCTCCCCAGAAGACAAGATGATAATAACTTAAAGAATCTGGGGTAGGTGGTTTAAACCACTTTCCAAGAGCACAGGGTGGTGCTGAGCCTGAAAGCTTAATTTCCTGGCTGCAGATGTAGCAGCCATTGCCCCATCCCTCCCTAGATGTATTCATGTGGCCCTGGTGTTGGAGCAGTGCTCACATGGTGCCAGAGAACCAGAGGAGATGGGTAGGGTGTGAAAACTGGAGAGATTTTGCAGAATGACTGACAACGGTGAGACCTCAGCTTCAGTTTTCTAGTATATTTTAGTTGCGCCATTTTTCAAACTACTGCTTCTAAATTAAGACCCTTTAGCTGCTTTTCCTTTCTAAATATATTTATTGATGGCATTTTGGATTGGAATGCACTCTAATTAAGCTGATTACTTTTATTCTGCTATCTTGATGATTTCAGGAAATCAGGACTAAAGCAAGGCAATGTTGAGAGATGTGTGATTCATTTCGAGAAGCAGAGGGGGAGGGTATTTTTAGCCTCCCTCTTGCAATCAGCCTCCTATGAAGGCTGCTTATCAGCGGTCTTCCGAAGGGCACTCTCAGGGCTGTGCTCCATGAGGGTCTTCGTATGGGCACCACAGTAATGCAGGGTATGCCTGGGATTTGGAAGGCAGTTCCTATCTTTAATGGAACAGGGAAGGAAGGAGCCTGAGAGAGATTTGTGTTTTCAGTGGACTGGTTTGTCACATGCCAGGTCCCAGCCTACAACAAGGATTGTGGACACAGTATTCTGAGGGGAGTGATTCTGCACGTTATTACCAGTTGACACATCCATCATCATGAGGCTGCAGCCTGGATGCTCACGGCCTGCCTGCAGAAGAGTGCCTTGGAGAGGAAACTCAACAGGCGCGTGCTTCTGCTCTCAGGCTTGAAACCAGGAACTCAGCGCGGCTGTGGAGTGCAGTGACTGTGACTCAGCATGGAGCACAGAAGGTGCTGTGGTGAGGGCAGGGCCTGTGGTGCCTGCTGGGCTCAGTGGCCTGCCCTGTGAACCGTAACAGGGTGTGGGCTGAGCTCTGCCAGATGCCTCTTGAGAGAGTGTCCATGAGAGCAGAAAAAGGAAAGGGAGAACATTGCCCCACAGTACTTTTAGAAATTGCTTCGTTTGTGTGAACACCCCCTTGACACAACAGGGCAGTTTTAATAATCCCTACTTTTACAGATAAGAAAACTGAAGCTTGGGTACTTACCCTAGTCCCATAAGAAGATAGTCACAGAACTAGTATAAAAACTCAGATTGCTTCAGCTTTGAAACCAACTGCCTACTAAGTTACAGACATGTCAGTAGAAGCTCCCAAGAAGGGCTGGTCATAACAGTCCTACATGTGTGTGAGGACAGGCCTACGTGAGCCATGTCTTTATGTATACAGACACACTGACTCCTGCCTTCCCTTACTGTGCCACCCAGACATTGCCTACCATTCTGCTACAAGCCACTAAGCATCTACTGCAAGCATAGGCATTATGACAGAGCTTGCATTGAATGATGTCTCCTTTGGAACCTCTTCCTCGAAAACAGGCTTACAGTCGTGACCTGCAACCAGAGGACACATTTGTGACGTGCCTTAGTCTATGCCCAAACTGGTATCCCCAGAGAGGTGCTGTTTATTATTAATTAGGGCTCCTACGAGACGAACACCTTCAAATACTGCTCTAGACTCACGGGGTTAATTCTGTTACAGTAAATTAAGCACTTAATTGAAAACTTTTTCAGTCCCAGACAGCAGGTTGCTGTATCTCCATATTGCAGTGTCCTGGTCTGTGTTTTATGTAATTCAGAGTCAAATGAGTGGAGCCAATCTTGGCACCCCACCCCACTTGCTGCCTTGGAAGGATCCAAGAAGCATGTGCGTGCCTGGTGGAGTGTAAATACCTGACGCCTGTGCTGCTTCCAGATCTTGCTGCCATGTTGCTTATGCTATGAGGTGCTGGCAGGAGGGTGAGGCCAGTTGGATTCCTGCTTTTTTTTTTTTTTTTTTAACAAGGAAACAAAGATGAGTCCTGCCCTGCAAAAGGAGGCCTGGCTCACACTCCTGATTGCCCTTGTTGACTCCCAGTACTGTGGGCTTTCACCTTCATTCCCCCTCCTGGATTCCTATGTGAACACAGTCCATGAAGTGTGCTCTGTGGGGCTGCCAGATGTAACTTTAGGGCTAAATTTTTAAAAAATCTCTTCCCAAGTTGTAGGGTAATTACATGTGAAAAGTTGGAAGCCTTAAGCAATTACTTTTCATCCCAGCATGAAGAAATAAACAGGTTTGATGTGTATGCCGACACTGGTGTTGTGACTGATTTGTATACTTCATATGAAAGAAATAAAAAATGTTCCTCAATAAACTGTTAGTAAAGACAGGTTGACAGATCCGTGAGTGCTGTCCATTGATGTGAATATGTGAAGAGTATTAGTTTTGGTGGAGCCACTGACAGATATACAGTTAACACTGGAAAACAGAAAATGTAATATTGTTCTTTACTCTCTACTGAGAGAGATCAAAATGGACAAGGCAGAAAGATACAGGTTCTTTGTTCCCTTTTTACAAAGAACTACATTTAAATGATTAAACTTTTTAACTTACTACTTTTTAATTTTATATACAATTTTGTTACTGTTTTTAATTCTTTGTTGATGTGATTATATAGTCCAAGTTCAAAAGTTCTCTGCATTTCTTTCCTGATCATGATTTTTATTCATTCCATCCCATGGTTATTACTGAAATTAATCCTGGATCTAAGGTGGGGTTGTGTGGATGTCGATGTGGCAGCTGGGCTGAAAATTTTAAGGTGGAGATGAGCTTCAGGTAGAAGTCTGGACAATCTCTAGCTAAGGGAGTGGGCCAGCGTGGCCTAGCCTTGAGACAGGGGGTCTGTCTCGTGTTCCTACCAGCAGTCCTGGTCCTCTTTATTGGGGTGTGGGGTGCTGGGAACTTCAGCTCAGTGAGTGTCGAGTGGACAGGGCAACTGCTTTCCAGTCCTTAGGACACTGATGCATCTGCTCGCCCTCCTGATGAAGCAGGCAGGTGCATGTGCTGCTCACAGATCATGGTCAAGTTCACCTTTGCCTGGGAGCCTGCTATGGTGTTGTCACTACCAGGCTTGGTAAAATGACAGATGCTGTCCTTTGTGCTCTCACTTGTCCGATGTGGCTGTTGTCTCCTCCCCCAGTCCTACCCCATGCTACTTTTAGGTATCAACTTCTAATTTCCAGTCACTACAATCCAAATCCATGCCCATCTGGACCTGGACCATTAACTGCTATTCTTAATGGACTTACTCTAAAAATTAACCATTTTAGGTTTATCCTAAATAATCCTGAATTTACATGAAGTATGCTACACTTTTCTAAATTCCACCTTGAAATGTTAAATGGTCATCCACTTACCACTTACAGGCAGCTTGTATTACTAAGCTAAAAGAATGAAATTTTGTAGAATACAAGAAAAAAACAACCATTTGACCCCTCAATTTGCTAAGCTGCTGTTCTGTATGCCTTGGATGCAGTTTTGGACAGGCCCTATGAGCCTTAGAATAGCTTTAAAAAAAACCACAAACTCCTTTTTATTACTTTTAGCTGAGAGAACAGTCCCAGTGCAGTAATTAAAATACCCACTTTGGTTAAACAAATGAACACCACTGAAGGTAAGCTTCTTCACTCTGCAGCCAGGCTGCTTCACCCCAGAAGCTGGAAGCAGGGTGGAGGTGTGTGGTCGCCCGTGCAGCTTCCCCAGCTTACAGTCAACTCCTTGTCCTCTCTACCATTGTCCTCTCCCCAAAACTCCGCAGCTGCTGACATTTTCTCCAGGGATAAAGCAAGGAAAGGCCAAGGTGAGGAGTAAGAAAACCTTTCCTTGTGCAAAACTGATGTAGGGGAAGGTGAAGCTCCCAACCTGAAAGGTACCTGGAGCAAGTTTGTGTTCTTTAAAACCAAAGAATGAATTTTAGGAACAAATGGAGGTTAACAGTAGAATATATTTACTGGGGCAAAGAAAGCCTCTGTCCAAGAGGGGCGCAGAAGTGGGGCCCAGGTGGGTTGTCCTCAGGCAGCTCTCTCTTCCAGGGACTTTTATATTATAAAACCGTGCAGTGAGGTGGGTCTAAGTTGGTGAAGAACATAGGAGCTTGCTTAGGTGGGCATGAGGTAGGACAATGCTGTGGTCAACCACTGGGATTACAAGCACCATTGCCCAAGTAAAATTGATTAAATCCAGTACCAGATGGGGAAGCTAGTCACATAGCAAGCAGGCATGAATATGGGATGGGTGATTGATACCTACTGAGAATATCAGTCCTGGTGCCCATCCTTAGGGAAGTATGTGGCTGTATCTGTTTACTGTTGTCTTGAATTCTGTCTCTTCCATATTATCCTTGAGGGCATGGCCCTCTCTGATTGCCTATAATGTTTTTATCTAATTCAGCTGCGTACAACAAAACTGCTACCACATGTTATTTCTGCCCTGGCTCCAAAAGTATTTAATGCTGATTTTCTGTGCCAAAACTGTAAAGGAGTTGTACCCTACCCCCATCCCATGGATCACCTCCATGTGTGTTTTGTGTTCTCAATTTTGCAGCATGACTCCCTCTTCTCAGCTTCTGGTTTTTCACTGTCCATTGTCCCTGTGGCCACTGTGCTCCAAGTCCTGTCCCTTGGAACCTAGTCAGGTGCCCTTCTGTGCCCAAGGGAAACCCAGTACTCCCCTCCCTCGAGAATTTAGATGCTCTAGCCATCCTTCTAGAAGCTCATGCTGCTGTAGACTTCTCCAAGGAGTGCAGTAGCTTCCAGCCTGGGACTATGAGACCTTCTCAGAGCTTGGGTTTGGCCTTGGACTATTCCCCAGAAATTCCTGGGGTCACATTGAAGTTCTTCATGTGCCCCACTTACAAACTTTCCTTACTCAGTTATGTAGAACCGGGGGCCAAACCAGAAGACCCCCCCAATAGGCTTCTTTCTATAGGGGTAGAAGAAGGCAGCCAGCCACACCCGTTCCACAAGCTTCCTACAACTTTGCCTCTAACAGAAGAGGACTGGCTACTCAACTCGGGGGCACGTGACCCCTCACTTGGCTCCTGACCTGTGGGGCTTCCTTTGAATAGCCAGGAGAAGCCCCAGTATTTCCCATCACATGTGCCTATAGTGTGGCCTTGCTGCTCTGCACAAAGGAAGCATCCATCCCACTGTTGCAAAACTCCCTGGAGTCTAGCAGGATGGCTCTGTGGAGGCTTTAGTTCTGTGATGAAACAGACTCTGATCATTACCCTCTGGCCAGAGCCTATCAGGGTATCTTTCCCTCCTTGGTTGCTGTAGAAGAGGAGACTGTTAGGTCAAGTCCATTCCATCCACCATTCACTGACTCGGGATTCCCTTAAAGATGCAATTTAAGATCTGCTAAGACAGCCTCTTATCTTTCTAACCTTTCTTTTTGTCAGGTTTCTCTTTTTCACTCAAGAGTCTGTTTTCTGCGATTACTGCCCAGATAGAGTGGAGAGCAGGAGGCTCCTGGAGGAGTCTGTTGGCATACGTGGGCCACATATTTGGGTGGTCTGTTTTCAGCCTTCCAGCCTCTTTCCTGAGCACAGTAATTTAGTTGGTGGGCTCTGTTGCTTCAAGACTGTGTCAGTCATAGCAGATTAAAGGGCATCATTATCTGTAAGTGACTGAATTTGCATTGGGGAAAAGAGAAACCAGCTTTACACTTTGAAGACCCAAAGAGGGGGTCAAGTCAAAGGGTTTCTTGTTTTTGCAGACTGCCCAGCAGTTCCCCAGGATCCTGTAAGATGCATTCATTAAATGGCAGAAAGCTCTGAAAAACAGAAATGCTGGAAAACTGGGAGGCATATTAACTGGCTGGCCCAGGCGGGTGATTTTTTAGAGGGACAGACCATTGCTTCGACAGTCATAAGGTAAAGATTCTAGAGAGGATTCTTGAATTGTTGCTGACTTCTTCCATTTGATGCTTTGGGGAGGCACTACCACCACATTTTAAACAGTTTTTATGTACATTTCATTATCCCCAGGCCTCACTCAGCATTTTACATATAGTAGGTGTCTCATAGACCTGTAAGATGGCATCGGCACTATTTGGAGGTGAGAAATTTGCCATCAAGTTGCAGAAACAGGACTGATGTTTCTGTACTACCTGTGGCCAGACAAATGTCCCAATTTCTTGATCATTAGACCAGAGACCAAACCTCTCACCAAGTTATCATAGATCATAATAAATGCTTTCAAATATCCTTCCTTCTTCCTAGCTCCCTAGGTAGGTAGGTAGGTAGGTTCTAGAACCACTTCTGAATGTATTCAAGGGGTCCAGGGAGATAGCTCCTTGGGATAAGTGCCTGCCTGGCAAGTGCAAGGTCACGAGCTTGAACCCCGGTCCCGCCAAAAAAAAAAAAAAGAGACAAGTGAGGTCTTACATACAGCTACCAGACCAGTACCCTAGACCAGAGAGGGCATATCTTTTAGACTCCAGTGTCCAAACTGCAAACTGCAACCCAAAGCTCATGTATTTAGCACAAAGTGCCAACGTTGCAATTACACCTGAATACCAAAGCTTAAGTTAAAAAAAAAAAAAAAAAAAAAAAAAAAAAAAAAAAAAAAAAAAAAAAAAAAAAAAAAAAAAAAAAAAAAAAAAAAAAAAAAAAAAATATATATATATATATATATATATATATATATATATATATATATATCCACACACATATATAGTAACATCATTTGTCTTAAAAGAAAAACAGTGTCATGCTTGGGGTAGGTTCACGACCACTGCCCTAGGTGAGATCAAGAATACAAATAGAGCCTAGGGAGTGGGTTGAATTGGGGCCCCCACTATCTGATTTGTTCTGTCCACCATCAAGAAAATGGAGAACTGAATTTATTCATAACTTAGCCAAATTGGGAGAGGATCTAGTCTACCACACAGAAGCTCTCAACATGAGAGACAGGATAGAGCAAAAGCCAGAAAGTATCTCTATGTAGATTTGGGGCCCAGGAATGTTCAAATTCTGTTCTATTGAAGAGAATCCTTGATGTGTGGGGTGTAGGAGGAGGGGAGAGTAGTTTCCACTCTTGGCATGAAAAGCCTAGACAGATAGTCTAACTGGAAAAGTCCTACTTATTATAAATCTGTGTGTGTGTGTGTGTGTGTGTGTGTGTGTGTGTGTGCACTAGGGATCAAACTTGGGACCTTGTGCTTGCCAGGCAGGTACTTTACTGTGCTGAGCCATCTCCCCAGCCCTATAGATAAGTTTTTTAATTTTATTGTATTTTGAAGAGCAAAAACAAATATAAAAAAAGTGACAGAAACAGGGTAACACACCGCAATACATATGTTACAGATTTTCAAAGCAGGAATAGCTAATTAACAATGGTTGTTATATTATCTATTTTTAATGTCAAATCTGTTGCTCAGATTAACAGATATAGTAATGCAAGATTGAACAAATAAGTATTAGCACTTGCTTTGAAGAAATCTTGGGGCTGGGGAGATAGCTCTGTAGCACAAGTGCCTTCCAGGCAAGTGTAGTCATGAATTCGAACCTTGGTCCCACACACACATGAAAAAATCTTTTCCTTGTCTTTTTTTAAATAGTTTATTTGAAAGAGTATAATAATCGATAAGACTGCTGGGTGTGGTGACACATACCTATAATCCCAGCACTTGGGAGGCTGAGGCAGGAGGATCAATGCAAGTTTGCAAGTTGGAGACCATCCTGGGCTACAAAAGTGAGCTCAGAGCCAGCCTGAACTTCAGAGCAAGACCCCCTCTCAATAATAATAATAATAATAATAATAATAATAATAATAGTAATAGTAATAATAACAATAACAATTGGCAAGACATTAGAAATGGTACACATTTAGAAGGCCAAGATGAGAAGTGTTCAACCATGAGTTTTGTATTACATGTTGCTATGCTTGTAGTTGCTCAGATCGCAGATACCAGCATACAGAGTTAGTTGTATTTATTGTAATTACCTGCCATTTTCAAAAAGTTTACTGAAATTATCTCAGCTATCCTGTATATATACTTGTATGATTTTCCCTCCTTCCTTTTTCCCTATCTTTTCTCCTTTCTCTCATTTTCATCATTTAGCCAAATTAACTTCTAAAGCCAAATGTAATGATGCAGTCCTGTAATCTCAGCACACAGGAGGCTGAGGCAGGAAAATTGTTGAAAGACTAGCTAAGACTACAAAGTTCAAGGCCAGCATTTAACTGTATAAATAGTGAAACCCTGTCTCAACAGGCCAATGAATAAGCCGTTTTAACCTTAATTATAATCCCCCCCCCCCCCAGTACAGGTTGAGGAATCCTCTGAAATGCTCGGATTGTTGTGAGTGTGTTTTGGTTTATTTTGGATTATTTGTATAGACTTGACTATGTAATCATCCTTATTCTAAAAATATGAGATCAGAAATGTTCCAAAATCAGAAGGTTTTTGAGCAGCAAAGTTTCAAATTTTGGAGTGTTTTGAATTGTAGCCTCCTGGATTGAGGCTGCTCAGCCTATGTACTGCATGCCACACCCTGCCTTCTTTTTGTTGTCCATGAGCCACCGTAGACCACAGATGAGGCCACAGATGCTAGAGTGACTTCCGTTTTGATTCCCACTGTAGTAACTGAGCACCACTTTTTCTCCTAGAAAGGTGAGTGTGTCTGGGAAGGAAGTGGCCAGGAGATGGGCCTTGAGACTGACAACTTCATGAACTTTTCCTGAGCCTTGTGAGGTTTGAGTGAGACACAGACAGGACCTCACATATACACACCCGCTCCCACCTTCCAGCGGTTCCTGGCAGTAAATGAATCTAGGGCTGCACAGACTTTAAATTATTCTATAATGTAAATTATTTCTGCTTCACTGCTGTAATTCAGAGACCTGTATTTTCTAGGTTGCCTCTAAACTTGGAGTCAGATACTTTTTCATCCTTGTCGAATTTTAGCCTCCAGGAGCAGGCAGATGAGGTTATTTTCTTTTGTCCCCCCACCCCACCATCTTTCTTTGTACCTCACAGCTCCTAAGACAGAACATTATTCTTGGTAGCTGTGTTAAAAGGGAAGGAAATCAACTGTAAAATATGTCTTTAAAGGTTCACGATTGTCATTCTATTTTTTATTAAGACATATCCTTGAGTAGTCATGGAGCTAGAAGTCACATCCCAGGCACAGGTGAAAGAACTTGGCTCCTGAATCTGGTAGGAAGGTGGGCAGATCGTTGGCAGGTGCCTGAGGACCTGGGCAGTGCCAGAGACACTTTTCCAGGAGCCTACAAATGCTTTGTGGGGTGTGTGCCCTCTTTGTGTCACTCTTACTTAGCCATATGTAGTGACCACGAGCCCATTTGGTGCCGATCTCTGCTGAGCCTTATGTTCCACCCCCCGGCATCCCAGCTCCAGCTGGATGGGCGCACTCAAGAACAGCGCCACCCAAAGCAATGAATCAGGACAATCCCAAAACACAGGGTACCTGCAGTTGCTTCCACTGGGGTGTGTGCAGAAAAGCTGGCTTGCCAAGGTGAGGAAGAGGGCAGGACAGGATGGGCAGAGTCAGCAGCACCCGCTGTGTGGGGAGCACAGGACAGGCGTGGGCATGGGGATCAGTACACGTAGGTGGACCTTAGGCAGGGTGGATGGGGGAACAGTAGGAGATAAAGCTGGAGAGCCTGCAAAAAAGAAGCTGGGTTGGAAAGGACCTTGTATGTGCAGGAAAGCACAGTGCATATGAGGTGTGGTCCGAATACATGGTGAATGTTTAAGTTTTTAAAATTTATTAGGGTAAAAGATAAAAGCCATTAATCCCCCTCCTCACAAAAAACACACTCACTCCACATGCTTGCCATGTTCTGGAACAATTGTTCTTCATGTCTTGATGAAGTATGATCAGAAATCCAGTGAATGCTGCTGCCAAATGAAGGGTGGGGGTGTTCTGTCACTATTTTATGGGGCCCAAGGGCAGTACAGAGTGATATGATAGCATGTGTTACTGCACTAGCCCCCACGTAGGCAGAAGCTACACAGACATGACGGCACCCCCAGAAAGCACACACAGGGGAACCCTGCTTTTGTGCAGCCTAGAAAAAAGAGCAGTTTCTTTGCCCTCTGCCTCTAAGCTCCAGTGGTCAATATCTCAGGGACTAATGTCTCCCTAGTTCTAGGCTGCTGTCCAGGAAGAGGGCCTGTGCCACCCGTCTGTCCTGTTATGCCCTTCTTTCTAGCCTGGCTAGCGTGAGAAGGAGAAGATGCAGGCAGTTGGAGGAGGCTTACCAGGCATGTGCCACTGCTCAGTTCCGGTATTATAACAGCAGGGGAGGCAGGTTATCCGGGTAAAGAGAGGAGGCCAATAGTAGGAAAAAGATTTGCAAGATCCCCATTACAAGTCCAACAGACCATTCAAGAAGCTACACTTGAATAGTAGTAAAACACCCCCCTTCCATGGCTGTTTTTGGGCCATGTATACTCAAGGCATTGTGTTTAAGGGAAAAAAATGTGATTCATCCCTGTATACAGATGGCTCCCTCACTTATGGTTTGACTTAAGATTTTTCAGCTTTACAGTGGGTCAACTGGAGTATTAAATGCTTTTGGACTTGCATTATTTTCTGCTTATTCTGTACTTATCAGTACTCACAATGTGCTTACCAGGATGCAACCCCATCATAGGTCAAGCAGTCTGTTTTTGTAAAACCATATAATGTTCCTGTTCTTTATTTGTGGGGGAGGAGGTAGAAGCTACTATGTTAAAAAATGATTGAAAATCAACAATACATTTAGGCACAAGTATACTTATCAGGATTATTCTTATTGCAGGTGACAGAACCTCAGCTTTACCAGTCTGGGCTATAGTAGGGATGGTTCAATCCTTGGAACCCACAGAGCAGGCAAGGATGCACCCAGGCTTAAACATAAATGGATCTGTGGGCAAAGAGCCATAAGACACATACTCCATCCCACATGGTCCTGTCTGTGAAGACTTACTTTTCCATTTCTCAGACCCTGGTCTCCAGTGAGCAGTTTCCACACTTGACTCAGAAGCCTTGTGTCCCTCTGGAAAGGGGTTTGATTTCCTATGCCCAGCCACACTTCCCCAGGAGGCTTTTCACTGACTCACACTTGGCAGGTGCTGGCCACTGGACAAGCCAGCTCTGGCTAAGACCACAGAGTTGTTTATTGAAAAGCAGGAGGTCATAGGAGGTACCCTACAACCTGAGTAGGGTTGTAGTACATCTGGGTACTGTTGAGGGGACACAGTACCCAGAGGAAATGTGTGCACCTGTGGTGGAAGAGCAGAGTTGTTACTGGGGAGAAGAAAGTACACAGTGTCCACTCCAACCCCAAATTCAGAAACTCACATGTGCCTAAAAATATTCCCCTACCCCAGATCCCTAGCTATGAACAGTTGGGCAAGAGCTTCGGATTCTCCAGTTGTGCATTTTGCCTCTCTCTCGCTGTGGACACTTGGGTATATTGTTTAGATTGAATTACTTTCCTGAAGCTCTCCATCCAAGCTCTAAATATCTTAGTACCAGTTCTGAGAATGTATCTGCCTCTAGCTGAGCCATAAACAGCCAGAGACATGCTGACAACAGTGCTTCTTCAGTGCAAACTTTATGCAAAACTGATAAAAAAATAAATAAATAAAAATAAAGAAAGAAGGTCAGTATGTACTTGTTAAGGGAAAACTTCAAGATGAAAAAATAGCAATCATAAATATTTATGCACCAAACACACTCACTCAACTACATAAAACAAATATTAACAGAAATAAAAAACCAAATAAGCACTATCTCAGTTATACTGGGAGGGCTTTTCATACTTTATTCTTACAAATAGATCAACTAGACAAAAAAAGAGTCAACAAATAAATATTAGAATTGAGTCTCCCCCCCAAAAAAAAGACTTGGTAGATGTCTACAGAGTGTTCCACCCCAAAACATCAGAATACATGTTCTTCTTAGCTGCACATGAAATGTTCTCCAAAACAGACATATTAACCAAAAAAACATGTTTGAGTATGTGCAGAGGAATTAAATTGATCACATTTATATTATCTGACCATATGCAAATCCGTAAATGTAATATACCACATTATCAAAACCAAAGACAAAAAATCAGGAGCATTTGAATAGATGTAAAAAAAAAGTATTCAACAAGTTCTAACACCAATTCATGATAATCCTACAGAAAACTGGAATAGGTTGTCTTTACCTCAATCTTACAAAGATCATCTATGACAAACCAACAGCTAACAAATTAAACTGTCAAAATCTAAAAGTTCACTCTAAAATCAGGAACAAGACAAGGATGTCCATTATCACCGCTTCTCTTCAGTATAGTTTTGGAAACATTAGTCAGTGCAATTAGGCAAGAAAAAAAAAAGGTATAAAGATAGGAGAAGAAGAAGTTAAATTATTATCTGCAGATAGCATGATAATTTAGATGGAAGACCCTAAAATCTTTCCACAAAATACTTGTAAATTAATATCCAACTTGAGTAATGTAGCAGGATACAAAGTCAACACTGAAAAATAAGTAGCATTCAAATATCAATAGTGCACAAGCAACAAACTCAAGGGAAATTAGAAAAAGTACACCCTTGACAATAACATCCAAAGGGGGATGGGGAGAAAGAAATACTTAAGAATCTAACAGAGGCTACAAAAAGTCTATATAGTGAGAATTACAGTGCTCTAAGAAAAGAGGTCAAAAAGGCTATCAGGAAATGGAAAAATAGGGCCAACCAAATAGCTCAGTGGATTAAAGCATCTGCAAGCAGGCACAGGAGCCAGTGGTTTCCAGGGCATGCTGAGATGGCAATTGAGGCAGGGCATGGTGGCGTACCTGTACGCCTAGCTCTTGGGAGGCTGTAAACAGGTGGATCACTATGAGTCTGATCTAGTAGTGAGACCTGAACACCCTGTAGACCCTTCCCTAAAAAAAAAAGAAAGAAAATAGAAAATGTCCCTGCTCATGGATATGAAGAACCAACATAGTAAAAATCACCATACTGCCAAAACTGCTATACAGATTTAATGAAATCCCAGTCGAAATTGGCATAGCCGAGAGATCTACAGGGAGCACTCCCAAAATTCATTTGGAACCAGAAGAGACCTAAAATAACAAAAGCAGTTCTGGGCAACAAAGAATTCTGGGCAAGGCAAGGTACATCATACTCCCAGACCTAAAGCTATACTGCAAAGCTACTATGATAAAAATCAACATGGTACTGGCAAAAAAAAAAAGGCCTAAGGAGCAGTGGAACAGAATGAAAGATGCAGATGTCACCTCAAACACACTCTACGACATTATATTTGATGAAGCCAAACACACTCACTGGAGGAAAGATAGTGTCTTTAAGAAATAGTGCTGGAAAAACTGGCTTTCCACATGCTGAAAACTAAAATGAGATACATGTCTGTCACCGTGCACTAAAGTCAAAGTTAATGAAAGATTTCAATATGAAAACTAGAATGCTAAATTTACTGAAAGAGAAAATAGGTAGAAGTCTCAAAGGTGGAGGCAGAGACTTCATGAACAAAACCCAGACTGCACAGGAAGAATTACAAAGATTCAACAAATGAGATCTCAACTTATTAAAAAGCTTTTGTGCAACAAAAGAAATCAGCAATGAAAAGTCCACCACAGAATGAGAAAAAAAAAAAGTCGTCCCTCAGACAAACGACATATAAAAAATTGAAAAAAGACACCCTCAAATTCAAAGACCCAATCCAAAAATTGGCATTTGAACTGAATACATGCTTCTCATATGAAGAAATACAAATGGCAAATAGATATATGAACAACATCGTTGGTCATTCAAAAGATACAAATTAAAACAACACTGAAATCCCATCTAACCCCAGAAAGAAGGGCTATCATTAAATTTAAAAAAAAAAAAAACAGTAACAAATGTTTGAGGGAAAACAGTAACAAATGTTTGAGGGCCTGTGGAGCAAAAGGAACCCTTCTCCATTGCTGATGTGAGTGTAGACTGGTGCATCCACTATGGAAATCAGTGTGGAGATTCCTTTAAAAACTAGGATTAGAGGTCCCATTTAAGCTATCTATCCTCCTTCTCGTTATCTTCCCAAAAGAATTGGAAACATCATACCACAGCAATATATGCATATCCACATTTATAGCAACGCACTTTGTAATCCCTAAATCTTGAAAACAACCCAAAAGCCCATCAACTGAGGAATGGGTAAAAAAAATATGTGTTTTTTAATATAATTGAGTACTACTGAGCCACAAAGAAGGATAAACTCATAGGTAAATGGATACATGGAATGACATCATTGGTCATTCAAGAGATTAAAATTAAAACAACACTGAGATTCTATCTCAGGGTTGTACTACTAAGTGAAGTAAGTCAGACTCACATCATATGTACACATCATATTATTTCCCTACTATGAAAAGCTGGAAGAGTTAATAAGATCCAAAATGTAGACATTATCAATTGGGTAGAAACTGTTCCAAAAAAAGATAAACTATGATGGAAAAAGAGAAAAGAGAGTAAAGCGAAACCAAAAAATATGTATCTGTATGTGAGATAGTAAGATAGTGACACAGAGAAGCTTGTCCTAATACTGTTTGGACAAGATATCATGCCCAGGTCTTGTGCTCTTAATCACTACTATAAAGACAACTCTACACAAGGTATTATCATAACTCTCCTACTAATCTGTTTTGAAACTTATTTTTATTATTTTCTCTTTAAAATAAGAAAAAACAAGAAATTTTTCCATGCTTCTAGTATGTGTTCTCCTTTTCCTTCATCCCCTCAACCCCCATGAGATTTGGTAGATGAAAATTTTACATTAGTGAAATCAGTTGGGTTTTTTAAATTTTTTATTTATGTATTTGATGCAGGGTCTTGCTACACAGCTCCGACTCATAGTGATCCTCCTGTCTTAGCCTCCCCAGTGCTGGGATTACAGATGTGTGTCACCACACCCGGTTTTGGGGCCAACATGGCAAGCACTACTGGTACTGCAGTTCAAACTCTGGTCCTTGTGCATGCTAGGCAGGTGCTTAGACTGCTGAGCTACTCCCAAGTGAGATCAGTTGTTTATTTTTTTAATGGGAATTGAAATTGAAGTAGAGGCTGAAAGCCTTAGGGGCTGCCTGGTGGCTGCTAGGAACTACGTGGAGGTCCTTCCCAGTGGCGCTGAGGCAAGAGCGGTGTGCTGCCTTGTGATCCTTCAGGTTCTATCTGAAGCAGTCAGTTGGAGATCAGGCTTTGAGAATGGTTTTCTTTGTTCTTTCCCTCTTAACTCAGAGACACAAAGCTTGTTAGGAAGTAGCCTTCAGTTAGTCCTTAATCAGCAGGACTCCTAGGTCAACAGTGTCACCTATAGCAGAGGCCCAGATAACCAAACTATGGGAAGGGATGGCATACATGTGGCATGATGCCCCATCCCTGTCTGTGCACTGCTTCCTACTGTGGGCTTTGCCCTGAGTTAGGGGAAGGACGGGCAGGGACCTCTTTCATTTAAGAAATCTCAGCCTGATGTCCTTTAAACCTAAAACCTACCAGTGTGCAGAATGCTCTAAAAAAAGGGGGATCCTTTCAGCCACTTGATGGCAAAAAGCCTTCTGATGTGGTGGCAAGGGTACAAGCTTTGGAAGCTAGGACAGCCTGGGTTTGTATCAATGATTACCTCTAAATTTTATATTTAATTGTGAAAAAAAACAGAAATACTGAAGTCTTTTTTTTTTAAAAAGACATTGTCGCAGTCCATTTTCTGCTGCTGTAACCAAATACTTGAGACTGAATAATTTGTAGAGAATAGGTGATGATTTGGCTTATAGTTCTGGAGGCCTAGAAGCCTATGAACATATGGCCAGCATCTGCCTTGGCATCTGGTGAGCGCCTTCCTGCTGCCTTGTCATATGGAGGCTGTGAGGTGGTGAGATGGATCCAGTGTGCTACTCAGGTCTCTCCCCCTCCCTTCTCATGAAGTCTGTAATGCTATCACAGAGGCACTGCCCTGGTGCCCCATCCAACCCTCATTACATTCAGAGGCCCATCTCCAAATACCATTGACACATGAACTTGCCAGAAGTGAGCTTTTAGGAAATACATTCAAATCATAGCAGACATCCAAATGCCAGCCAGAGCCACAAATGTTGCCATCTTGCAGTATCCTTAACATATAGATGGTGTATTACAAATAGCACTGAGGCTCTACTTTCCCAGACCATCTGTCCTCTGTAAGCAGCACGTGGGAGTCTCTGTTTCATCCTCTCACATAGTCTTGTACTTCAGCTACAAATGTCCACATGCGTAGATACCACTCTGTAATATTATGTGCATAATATTGCTTTTTGTGATTAAAAGCATTTGCAGAAGTAGCATCAAGCCATACAGGTGCTTTCGCAGTGGGTCCCAGCACTGCTGCTTACTTACAGAAATCATGGACTGTGTTACCTCCTCAGGCACAGGGAGCTAGGTGATGGTGCTGGTAGTTTTCATCCTGCTTCAACCAGGCCCTCGCAGGGCCTGAAGAGGGAGCGACCAACCTGACTTTACAGAGGCAGCATCAACAGGACTGTGTTACTTATTTGACCCACGTAGTGAAGGGTTTGGGAGTCCAAGGAACAGCAAGTGTGATTCTTGTCCAGGCTTCTAGTGGGGAGATTTACCACTCATGGGGCTCTGGAGGAGATGAGGGCACGCTGGCTGGCTAGGGCAGCATGGGTTTAGAAGCGGCTGCAGCAGCCCAAGTGGGAAATTTCAGGAAGCAATTTGTTACTTTGACTCAAAATTCAGAAAATAGATCTGAGCTGTAAAAATACCACTGGGTTCCCTTAGCATCCAGGGAGTATTGCCCTGGGAGTGTATTTCCACCATTCAAAAGTCATCTGTGACACTTTTACTAGAATATGGAGCATGGTTCAGCCTCATGAAAGTTCTGCACAAGAGAGCTAAGATAGTTGCCTAATTGGCATGTGAACTTCAAAGATTACAGTTCTGTTTGAAACATTGTTCCTTCTAATCACCTGCTGGGATTTTCTTGTTTGTAAGATTGTATAAAGCCTCTCTGAAGGTAATTAGACTCTACCATACCTAAATGTTAGTAAGTCCATAGACTTGTTAGCTTTTGCAGAGACTTCTGTCTCCTTGACCTTGAGCTGTGACCTTTTCTGGGATTTGATGGTCACATGTGTGTGATCTAGTATATGGCCCCTTTCTCAAGCATGTATTCTAGGATTCTGATCTTGAGCTCATCTGCAGTGAATGTTTATTTGTAGGATGGGAAGCAGATGGAGCTTTTGCTGTTTTGTCTGTATCTCACCCCAGACCTCAGCTAGGGCCAGTGGTCCAACCTCACTACTTAGCAGCTGGCCTTTAACAGGAAGCATCTCCTTTTGCATCAAGGAATGGTACCTATCCCTACCCTGAGTTCTTGCTTCAAGACAAGCATGAGTTCTGGCAGGCCTCCTTTTGGAATTTACTTAGCTAGCTCAAGTAAAAATGTAGAGTGGGGTCTGGGAAAAGCTTGGGTAGCCACTATTGTTATAGAGAGCCACAAATACCTAGAGAATTTTGGATAGAGAACAACTTCCAGTCAGTGGGCCCCAAGCAGGTATTTCTTCCTATTTCCTCATTTTTTTCTTTGCCTCCTTCCTCCTCCTCCTCCTCCTCCTCTTCTTCCTTCTCCACTTCTTCCTCTTCCTCCTCCTCTTCTTCCTCCTCCTCCTCCTCCTCTCTGTTTATCTCTCTGTCTCATCATGCACACAGGGAGGATGTCTCCATAGCTGCCAGGTCCAAATGCCTCGTGGCCATCCAGCTGCCTTCCCCTCTCCTTCCCTTCAGCTCCTCATGCATTCTTTTCCTCCCCCTACATCTGGCTACTGACTTCCTCAGAACCTTAATAACTAGCCCATAAATGCACAGACTCCAACTGCAGATAGTCCTTTTGCTGTAATGCCCCTAGTCACCTGACTCTGTGTACAGGATTCCAACTGCTAGGAAGACCTGATGCACTCCCTTTGTCTCCCTTGGCCCACCACACCATTCCCAGGCTGCTGTTGACCTGGAACTGCTTGCCCTCTGGTTAGACCATTCTTGGCTGGTCAGCAGGGGAGAAACTAAGGTGACCGAGACCTCTGCCTGCTTACCCAGGGACTTGAGGGAGAGAGGTGCAGAGATTGTCAGACACCTGTAGCCCAAGAGCATGTTCTAGAACTTTTCCAGCTAACTTCTTTAGTATTTAGTCCAAAAGTGGCTCAAGCTTCAAGTAGGAACCATTTCTTATAAATGATTCTGCGTTACACTGCTCATTCCAGAGGGTATGTTTCTGAAGAACTGAGTTTACCATCTTGCAACCACGCCAGATGTGACATGGAATTGCACTTTCAGTTCAAGTGTTCCATGTATTCATAGGTGAGACTGCAGGGAGGTAGTCTTGCTTGAGTCAACAAATTATCCTGGTGCATGAAGTAGAAATTGCACTTGCTCGTTTTCTACTCATGAAGACTTGCTGAGTAAGGATTCGAAAGATTTCCCCCAAAGTGTTAGAAGACATATGTCATAGTCACCAGGGCACTGAGTGGCAAAACGCTGGCAGTGACCCTCCACACTGAGGACTGCCTCTCCTGACTGGCACAGTGTTGCCAGTCCCCACATCCCTCCATCAGTTTTAGGCCACAGAACCAGCTGCTACTCGATTTGCCTAGTGTTTAAAAACTGTAGAATGGGAAAAACCGTGTCCTACTCTGATATAACTGGAAAACATTACAGAACTTGAGTCTTTCAAATTAGAGTGGGGAGAAAGTCCCCAAGCTATACAAAACCTACTGTATGCAACTTAGTAACGAGAGAAAGAAAGAAGGCCAGGGAGCCCACTTCCACTTCACCAGGGGTTTTCATTTAGAAAACTTGTCCTGAAACTCGGTCCTACAAACCCAGAAAAGTGGTTTGGTTTTGTTTCTAATAAAAAATAAAACTGCTCTCGAATGTTCTAGGGCTCACCAGACTGGCTGTTTAATTTCTTTTTGGGCCTTTACTGGCCTCAGTATTTTCATTTTTCCATCTGCTAAGTCAAGTCGGTACACTTGTGGGAAACTCTCCTCTCCCCAGGATCAGAATTAACTGGGATCCAGTTCGACAACATAAGTTATTCATCACTAGGAATATTGGCAAAAGCTGTGAGATGTTTATGTTCCTTAGGGACAGCTTAACCTCTCCAGATAAATATTTTAGCCCAATCCGCTTCTTTCTCTGGAACTTCTTTCCCCAAACTTCCTTCCCCATAAAGACAATGAGCCAAAAACAACGTGTTAAGTCCCTGGTAGTATTCAAAGTGAGTATGATACTTCAAAAGAACTAGCTGTGAGTGTAACTCATATTCCGCTATATGATGCCATAACGTGTACAGTAGTAATATGACTGCCTTACCCTCAAAATCCACGGATTACCTTAAAATGATATTTCAGTAATCAGATTGCTAAACTCCTGCCATCGCTGTATGAAGAATTCTTGTCTCTGTGACCTCTAGCATATAAAGGAGGTTCTCTCATATGAGTGGGCTATTATGTAAGTTAACATTTTTTTTTAAATTTGTGTTCCACTTTAGAATAAGAAGATCTATCTGGATATCATTCACACATACATGGAAGTGCATGCAACTGTTTATGGTTCCAGCACAAAGAACATCCCTAGTTATGTAGAAAATCATGGTATCCTCAGTGGACGGGATCTGCAGTTTCTTCTGCGAGAAACCAAGGTAAGTGTTAGTAGATTTGTAAAAAATTTACTGTAGATGTGAAGTTATTGTTATTGTTGTTGTTTTATGGGATCAGAGTCCCATATATGCTTTTTATATTTTCAAGGATGCAGTAGCTCTTTAGACCATGACTGGGCAGTGACTTGCTAGACAGGCTATCACTGATAAGTTAGTGAATTGTGGAAAAAGGTTGTTACAGATCTGTTTATTGATTTAATAAAAAGAAAATGTTAAGCTAGAAATTTTTTCAGAACTATACACATGGAGGACCTTCCCTGTACTAAGTAACAAGTCAGTGGCTAGGGGTAGGGCTACAAATGGGAAGGGTAACCCTTATCTCGAGATAGACTTTCTGATAGAATAGCAGCCTCCACTGTAGGCTGGGGTGCTGAGCTCCCCCAGCCACCCCTGTACACCCCAGCCAGCTCTTCCTCACACCTCCTTATTCAACAAACATATACTGGATGCTGAAGTTCAGATGAGAAAAAATACCCCACCAGCTGAAGGAGCAAGAACTGCACCATGAAAGATGTAAGAGGTGGTTAGAGTGTGACACACCTCGTACTTGGGCCAGAATCAAGTGACTGACACTCAGGAAAGAACTAGAAACCAACCCCCTTAGTGTTAAGTGTTGGAAAGTAGTGAAGGGTAAAATTTGATAAGAAGAGGAAAGTCTGATTATCACAGTTATAGGCAAAGTCCAGACTCTGATATGTTCATACCAGGTGCTCTCTGGTATGATAGGTACCTCCCCTTGATGCAAGGAGCCACTGTGGTGATGACATGATGACATGATGCTTTGACACCACGTGGTAGTGCACACCATAGTCTGTGACACCCCTTGTGAATAAGCCAGTGTTTGACCTAGAGAATCAGCTGGCACTTGGGCAAGTTAGATAACCCCCTTGTGTTTATTAATAAGTTCTTATTTGCTTATTTTAGTTATTAAATAGATGCTTCGAACCATGCATTGTGCATAAAAACACTGACTAAAACACATAGATCCTTCCCCCCTAATAAAACATAGAGAAATTTTTTATTAATAGTGGACTTCTCAGCCAGGTACAGTGATTCAGTCCTGAATTCTAGCACTCAGAATATGGAGGCAAGAAGATTGCCATAAATTCAGTCCCAACCTGGGCTAGTAGATTCAAAGCCAGCCTGAATGACAGAGGGAGACTTTATCTAAAAAAAAAAAAAACATTTTTAAAAGTACATTTCTCAGTCTGGTCTCTGCCTCTGCTCTCTGTTTTTATATTCAAGTATTCAGGGTAGGGGAGAGAAGTTGAGCAGATGGATTTCTACAGCGCCAAAGCAATTGCAGTCCTGTGCAGTACATGGCTTTTCGGTGGTCCACTAATGTGCTTTGACTCTCACTGCATCTCACTGCAGCCTTAGGAGGTAGACACAGCAAGTTGTGCTGTTATCTCAAAAGTTGTTGGGTTTGGCCTTGGTAAACTTAGGTTAAGTTTTGAAGACAGCTCCAGTTCTGGATTTTCAACTTTCAAATGAAAGTCCCTCCAGCCCCTTTTGTATCACCCTCATCAACCCCCAGATTTAAGAGCACTTAGTGGACGCTATCCAGCCAAAAGCGTGCATAGCTCCTTTTTGCCTCCGTTTCTCCAACTGTCACTACCACTGAGTCACTTATGGTGCCATGAATAAAACAATTCAAGAAATTCTTTAACTCTTTGGCCAGTGAGCTGCTTGGTGATAATTAAGACTTGATTTCCTTCAGGGTTACATGTAGTCTTATGACTGTGACCTTCCAGGACTGACTTGGGTCTTGGGTCCCAGCTCCATTGCTTTCCTTCCCATTACCTTTGTCCTAGGCTGACATTTTATAATCATCAGTGTGCCTGGGGCCCTTTAACAGCAGTGCTATTTTTTGATATTTTCTTCATTTTACTTTTCTCCACATGAGGGTGTGCAAGAAGTTCAAACTCCTTTAAAATAACATGTGTCAAGGCTCGTTCTCAGCAGCATGTCCTTACTGCCTCGCCCACTTCTGTTAATCCAGCTTCATGAATGTCTTGTTCAGCCTTGCAAGTTTTGAAAGAACTCTTCCTTATCTACCTTCTACTTGCCCTATCAGAATGGGAAATAGACCAAAGCTGAAGTCCCTGATGTCCAGGGGAAGACAAGAGGAGAGACCCGTTAGGCCCAGGCTAACCAAGGAGTGCGGCTGGAATTTTGACCAAAGTGGCAGATACTCATCCTTGAAAACTAGATACCCTTCTGAAGATGTCATCAACCCCATTACTTAGTGCGCACTTACCTGACAAACATGCATTAAAGCAGTCTGAGTGGAATTGTGGTTCCAACACCTGGCAAAATGGTGGGACCTGGATAATTGTCGCCAAGACTCCTGTTACACCCAGGACAAGGCAACAGGAGGCAAATATGATAGGACCTAGATAATTGTCACCAAGACTCCTATTACACCCAGGTCAAGGCAGTAGGCAGCAAAATGAATGCATCTTGGGATCTGGAATAATGACCAGAAAGACAAGTCAGGCTTTGCATTTATAACCATTTCTGCTTGTAACTCCTTTGTCTGTGTGTCTGAGCAATTTAAAACCTATTTTTTCCAATCCACATTGAAGGAGGTTGGGGTCCCAGGAGATCAGGTCTGTGGAATGAATGAGATTTGCAGGCTCCATGGACTCATTATGGGAGAGGGAAGCAAGTGGGTCCCCTCAAGAGCTTTTGAGACATTCAGAGATAATAGATGTTTAATCAACTTCAGACTCATTATTTTTCTCTATGGCTCATCTTTGAATCTCTGTACCAAGTTCAGGAAACCCCCTGCTTAGCAGAATTTTGTCCTGGCCTCTGCCATGGCGTCTTACTTTGGGGAGCCTGAAGGGGGCAGGAGTGTTAGGCCACAGTCACAGCTAAAAGAGCTGGGGAGTCGTTGGACTCTGGAAGGCCCTTCTAGTAAGGGCATACATACATTTGGATGAATGAGTTATTTATCATAGGATCACAGATGAGTCGTTCGGGCCAACACAGTCCAGAAGGACAGTTGGAACCAGCAAATCAGGCTCATCAAAGTGATGTGTTATTGTGAGTGTGGATGCTGCACCTGCCCTGAGGCAGGTAACTTACATTTCAGTATGAGAAGGGGAGAAAGGCCAGCTAGCTGCCTGAGCTGCTGCCACTGCCTTTGCTCTCTGCTCTTTGCCACTGCCTTGGAGCCTCTACCAAACTTGAGCTAAATAAACCTTTCATTCCTTCAACAACAACAAAAAGAAACCAAAGTGATGTATTTTTTATTTTTAGTTTAAATCTTCATCTCCTACCGTGTAGCTCCTTTCTTTGCTTGTTGTAACTTCTCTCTGTGTCTCTGTCCCTCTGACTTCCCTTGGAAAGCTCCTTATTCTGTGTCATTTGCATACTACCCAGGGCGGAAGGGGGCTGGAGCTGTGATTTTTGAGCCAGATCAGGTACCTTCTTTCTATAGTCAAGGACAGATGCTGGCTGTGATCTGCCCAGGGGCAACCGCTTCTATTGCTCATACTGCTGCTGGACTCTGCTCTATCCAAACCTCTCACCATTCCCTCTTCCAAGACTTTGGTGGGCCTTGATGATCCTGGCTCCCTGCCATGCCATCTCATTTGCCTAGCAGGTACACAGCGTGTGCTACCCATCTCATGGTATCTGCGTGGCTGCCCCAGCCCCACTCCCAGCACCAACACACCCCAGCTCTGGCATGTCCCACTGGGCTTGGATGGGTTTTAAGACCACAGAGGCAGATCTCTAAGGTTTTACTGCCTCTGAAACCCGACTCCACACTGCTCGATGAGTTCAGAGTTGCTACTTCTCCATTCACAGGTATATTTTCAGTCCTGGAAGAGTACCTGGCTGGTAGGCTACATTTGGGCATCAGCAACCTAAAAATCACAAATCCAAAATGGTCCCAATGCCAGAACTTGAGTGCTGGAATAATATCAGAAGATTCTATAGCTAACCTTACATTTTGGGTCATAGTCAAAACATAGGCAGGCTGAAATCTGTGTGTGTAAAACATAAATGAATTTCATGTATAGATGTTGGTCTCATCCCCAGAAATGTGTACACAAATACTCTAATTTTGAACTGCTCTGGCCTGGAGTATTTCACATAAGGGATTCCAAACTCAAAGTAAAGAATAAAGAAAAGAATCCAGAGGAAACCCACCTGGCATCTGGGACCTCAGGGCCATGCCCCTGCTGGTGATTTCTTTGTGTTCTCAAGAATCACATGTCTAGATGGTTTAGATCTTCCAAGCAAGGGATGCTGCTCTCAAGGTACCTCTGCCTGCCTATGTGCTTGGTGCTACTCACATTTCCAGGGCCAGTGAGTGATGATGACCCAAGAGCCTCACTACTTAGAAGTCTGCAGAGTTCTGAATCAGTAACCCCTCTAAATTCCAGAGCAAATACACATCCCTACCCTCTGCTGCATATAAACATGGCTGCCCTCTCTACAGCAGTGAGATGTTTGGTCATTGGCAAGTTCTAACTTTTTAGTATTTATGTTTTTGTTCATTTGTCCAGAAAATATGTATTGAATTCTAGTTATATTCCAGCCCTTATTGTAAACATTGAGAATACAGGGAAGACTCAGGTTGATTTGTCCACAGGAAACATAAAGATGCTCTGAGAAGGTGAACAGGTAACTTTAAGGGTGTTACTGCTTACATAGGGAAGAGTAGAAACGATACAAAATGATGATCCTGACCTAAAGCCCTACCTTGATGCTGTAAGGGGACCTGAGATGGAACATTTGTCCTATGATGGGGAAGTCAAGAAAGTGGCTGGATCAGACCCTCTGGAGAGCAAGGGCCAGTAGTCAGTCACAGCCTGACACATTCATGTTACCATGATGTGCAGCTATTTTCCAGGCTCCAGATCTTGTCCTGAGGCCTTTCATGAGTTCTGTCTTTATCATAAAAATCCTGTGATCTTGATACCATGATAACTCATTTTTCCTCAAGCCAAGACTGAGGCATTAGTCAGAAGTAAGTATGTGTGCTGCCTCTATTTTGGGAGCTAAGAGATCTGCCTGGTGTGAGCTGCATTGAGAAGAAAATGGTCAGGGAAGGACCCCCTCAAGAGGAACTGCCTTTTAATGGAGAGTCTTCAGGCCAGCCAGTATGAAAGTCTGACATCTTCCATTTTAAATTTATCCAATTATTTGCTTACTCCCCCACTTTGAAATTAACAAATGGACAACACAAATTGTAATGGACTAGATGTATTTCTACAGCTTTCAAATGACAAAAATGCAAGAACTCAAATCTCGATGGTGCTAATGGTGTTTGCTTTGGTTGGTGTGGTTTGGTCTGGTTTTAGTTTGGTACCTACATTCCTCATGGGGCCCCAACATAAATGACATGAATAGACACAGGCTATTTATTGTGGGAGCTCATCTCCAGGAAACAGTTTAAGCAACCAACTTTGGCCAACTTTGAACCCTTAAGCACACTTAAAAAGAATTGTCATCTTCTACCCTTGGTCCTCCTTGCTGTTCTCTAGCCAGTCCTTGGGCAGCATGAGGCAGGGGCTTATGGAGCCTGCAAGAGGGTGCAGCCATTCTGAATCCTTCAGCATCCTTCAGTATCAGGTGCCTGAGCATAGAGAGATGGCCAGAGAGGACTCTTCAGGCTCACAAGAGCATCACTTATGAGGAAAACAAACTCTTTTCTGCATGTGCAGCCATTGTATGGGTTCGTCTTAAAAATAAAGGCAGTACCTGTTGGCAGAAATAGGACAATTACCATTATTCTTCAGTGGTTATGTGATGAATAAACTAGTGAGGGTTAGCAGTACTGTGCTGTTCGTAGAACTGGTCTTTCTGTGAGGGGCAGACTGCCTTCTTTCTCTTCTGGTGAATGTCTTGCCTCTTTTGAGCCCAGGCACTTTGAGTTTATAAATACACAGGCAAGGCGAGCATCTTATAAGAGCTACAAATACAGCTCCAACACACCAGTTGAGGAATTCACTTGCTAAATAATGCAAGGTCATGAAATACATGTGTGAAGTTGCACTTGGATTTTAACTTGAGCAACTGCTCATCCACTGCTTATTAAGGGCCAAGCTTGACATATTGGGTATTTCCCACTTAGTCCCACCACATCTCCATGAAGTAAAGCACTGTTGTTTTCCACACGCAAGAAATCTGAAATTTAGAAAACTTACATTATCTTGGCTTAGATCTCATCACTAGAGAAAGCATAAATAAGCCTCAGAGAAAACATGGAATCAGCTCACTAAACTATAGTCACTAAACTAAAAAACCATAGTCACTAAACTAAAAAACAATGGCATTAGGACTTGAACCCTGGTCTCTCACACTACTGAGCCTTTGGGGCTAATGGCTGCTTCATCCTGATCACTTTGTGCCAATAATTAGTTTCATGCGTACGCTGTAGTTCATTTGTTGCTCACATTCCCTTCTGAGCCACCCACAACTTGACTAATCATTAATTTTAATTATGAAAATATTAAATAT
>PVJA010012140.1:36882-52859 GCA_004027025.1 Myocastor coypus
TTTTTTTTTTTTTTTTTTTTTTTTTTTTTTTTTTTTTTTTTTTTTTTTTTTTTGCGGGACCAGGGTTCAAACTCACGACCTTGATCCTGCTAGGCCTATCTCTCTGGCCCTGGACTATTCTTGATATTCCCCATCAGAAGTACCTGAAAGTGGCCTGAGCCTGCAGTGGAGTGGGTTTGATCCCTGCCACTGTAAACAACACTGATCACACCCATGCACAGTTCACTGAAGAATGGCTTTATCCATGTTTCAAACAACTTTTGCTAAGTACTTCACTTAGGGATTTAGAAAAATTCTCTTTCTTCTTTTATGTAGGAAAATATCTGGCTACTGCTGGTCTCTTTGTTCATGTGTCAGGACGTCCCGGTCCTGTGCCATGAATAAAGCATACGGTGCTTCATCTGTTCTCTCTTGCTTAGCATTTATTGAAATTTCAAATTTAGAACATGCAATCCCTCTGTTTAGAGACACTCCTTGCTGGAGCCGGCATTACAGCATTGAGATGTTCCCTTAAACAGAACATTAGATTCTGGGCTTCTGAGGACCAGGCAGAGTGTAAGAGTACTTGGCCAGGTTTCTCCTAAGGAGTCAGGCTTTGGTAATTGAGTGCATGCACTGTGGCCTGTTGTCTCATCAGTCTGTATAGGGATAATCGTAAGTGGGCAGAACGACAAGACATGGGACTTGGGGCTCTGGGTGTCAGGAGAAGCACTTGGTTTAGCTGCCATACTGGTGTGTGGTGAGGCCATCGGCGTGCACAAGTTCACAGTTGGAGGGGAAACATTTGCCCTGCCCACCCCACCAGCATGTCACCCCTCAGCTGTGCTATTTGACCTTAGCACATCTGTACTATTGCAAGTTACAGATTTGGAGTATACAGGAAGTGAGGAAAAGCTGCTGAGTGACAGAAGTGACAGAAAACTGTTATTTTGGTGTTTGCAAGTCACGCATTTCCTGCAGTCCTAATTAGCGTGATGAGAACTCATTGCCAAGAAATAGTGTGGTGTTTGTTCAAGCATCCTTATAAAATTGGGAGGCTTGGGAGGGTGAGCCCAAAGAGTTTATGTGCCAATATGTTCTGGTGCCAGCAGGGCAGAAGAGTTGGTGCAGATTGTTATTCAGATATGATTAAACCTAGGTCACATTCAGTCCATTAAGCAAGAGCTTCAAATATTTTTAATTAATGGGTTCAGACTGCTTGGACTTGAAGGAGCTAATTAAAATTTTTTTCCCAAAGATTTTCTATTCCAACAGACAAGCATTGTGCTTCTTCCACTTCCTCCAAAATTCTCTTGACAATTCAGAGTCGATGCAGGTATCACCTCTTCATAGCAGACCTCTGATTTCCAGAGATCAGGAAACTAGAAACTGCAGGCTGCAGACCTCTGGATAAATTAACCCAGTCTGCATTTCCTGATACCTGTCTTCTCAGAGGCAGACAGATTGGGATACCTGTGTTCTGTGTGTAGCCTGATGGAGGGGATTTGTTTTCCCTAGAAAGGTGGAGGGTCTCCCTCCAAGTGTGACAGGAAGTGCATATCCCAACAATCAGAAGCCATAACGATGGTTGCCCTGGATTCTTCATTCCATTTAAAGATGTTATATCTTGGGAAATTATACAAAGTGTGATAGAAATGTATGGTAAATATTTAAATTTTGAAATTTATTATAATAAAAGACTTATTGCCATTAATTCCTTTCAAAATACCACTCCCCTACGTTCTCTCTCTCCCTCCTCCTCCCTCCCTCCCTCCCTCCCTCCCTCCCTCCTCACTATGCCCATCATTCTTGCAACTTTCTTAAGGAATTCTGGAAGTCTTTTGTGTCTTCCTGAGGTACCTGCTTCTGAGTATCCAGTGGAACGCAGGCTCACAGAAGCATTATGGTACTATCATCCACTAGTTCAGCACCTCTGTGACACTGAGACTCTGGGCCTTCCCCAAGGTCAAAATGACCATCAAGGGCACATACTTCAAAGCAGTTCAGCATATTGGCACAACCATAGCAATGTAAGAAACAACTCACACACAAAAAAAAAAAGGACTTCTAGAACTACTTTGGAAAGGGCGGAAAGAATGGCGAGTATTCAGGGTGGGGCGGAGTATTTTTGAGGAGGATTAATGGCAGTGTGTTTTTATTATAATAAATTTTCTTAGCATTCATCATATTGTTCAGTCACACTGCATGTGGCCCTCTTGTTCCTTGCTTTGGCTGGTTGACTCTCATCAGGCCTGGCCAGCCTGAACCACAGCAGACTTATCAGTCCCCTTTGGCCACTTCAGTTTTCTGCATAGTAAGAATGAAATTCTGCAGTAGCCTCCAAGTGGCATAAAAGTTTAGTTTCTTCTCTCATGCTGCTGCACCTGCCCACTCATTCGGCCAGGTTCTCCCTCCACGTGTGGCCATAGGAGCTCTGCAGGCATCCCAGTGCCCATGTTCTGTCTCCTCCCTCTCTTGTGCGTGCATCTACCTGGGTGAGCCCAAGGTCTGTGGAAAATGAAAGGTTGTCCCTCCAAAGAGCCCCCAGGCTGAGTACCCTTTTCTGTACAGAGCAAGAAGAGTTGACAGGACAGGAAGGCAGTCCAGAGCACCCGAGTTCTGGGGCCCGTCATCCTGAGCTGTGCCAAGTGTGTGCTGTGCACTGCCGCCTCGGCATCGGTTGTCCAGCATGTGCAGTCTGCATCTCCTGGTGTTGCCCAGGGAACCCAGTGCTCTCCAGCAGCACCATCCTCAATAATCATTAACTTACAGCAGCAAAGACAGGGAAGCTGTGGAGGGGCAGGGAAAGGGGAATTGTACAGCCAGGCCAGCGTCTTCTGTGCTCTGGCCATGTGTGTTCCTCAGTACAAATGCAAAAGAAAATACTGCCTGCAGCCCATTGGGGTTTGTCACCTGATCTGCCTGGACACTGGAGCAGTTTCAGAACTGGCCCTTGAGGTGGGCAGTGGAGCACAGGTCTCCCCATCCTTGGCCTGGCTCTGCCATCAGTGACCTTTAGGCCCCTTGCAATCCATGGTGTTCTGCAGCGAAAGGGGCAGCAAGGAGCTTCTCTTCTTGGGTGCTGCTTTCATTTGAGGGCCCAGGAATCCGTGCTACTGAAGCACAGATGTTCCCCTTTGTCCCAGCGGCTCCCTACTGTTTGGCTGCTCCTAGGACTGCAAGAGCTAGCTTTTGCTGCCATCTATTGTCCACCATGGGGAATGCATGCTTTGCTTCCTCGAGTGGGAAGCTCCCTAGCAAATTGAGCCTCCTTTGAACCCAAGGGAAAATAAAAATGGAGATGTTAGTGTTCCCCAGTGAAAACCATTAGGAAAACCTGTGTATACTGACCCGCCATCGTTTTAAAGCAGTCCCATTTGCACTGTAATCAAACTACCAAGTGACCTTTCTGTCCCTCCGCCCAGCAACCCTGAAAGGGCCTGTTGTTCCTCTGCTTCAATGAAGAAACCTTCTGTTTAGTTTAGCAAGTGTTTTTCCAGTCATGTCTCCTGGTGAGTCACAGAAAGATGATTGTTAGGTCTTGGTTTTTGTTGTTGTTGTTTTTCTTTTAATACCTGACATCTCTGGCCTCATCCCCACCCCTAATACTCACCTCTTCAGCGAGCCAAACTGCTTTACAAGGGCCTTCACAGCTCCTGCTGACGTGAACCCATCTTGGCATAAGCTTCTTCTCTTTGCCCTACCCTACTATGCCCAGGAGCTAGGGTCTTTCCAGAACAACAAGGTACCCACAGGAATGGACCCCAGGACGGCCTGATGAGCCAGAGGCTATCAGTCCTCACAGATGTGCTGATACAGAGTATGTTTTTTTTTCTATCTTACAGTTGTTTGTTGGACTTGGGTTTCCTTATGAGGGCCCAGCTCCCCTGGAAGCTATAGCAAATGGATGTGCTTTTCTGAATCCCAAATTCAACCCACCCAAAAGCAGCAAAAATACAGATTTTTTCATTGGCAAGCCAACCTTAAGAGAGGTAAGTATCTATCGCAATCTCTCTACTTTCAGTACGAAGAATTAGGGCTGGGGAGTAGCTCAAGGCAGTGTGCTAGCATACACAAGACCCAGGCTGGGCTCCATCCCAGCCCTCCCACCGCCCCATGCCACATGCCTAGAGAAATAATAGCAATTTATTGAGTCTTAATGTAAATAAAATTAATCTGGTCTGCCTGTCAGGGATTAGTAGCTAAGTCATCTGTCAGTATCCATCAGGGACAGGTTCTAGGACTCTCACAGATCCCCAAATCTGGGGATGCTCTAGTCCCTTCTATAAAATGTCACAGTATTTACCTTCAACATATAAAATTTTTACATGAACTGTAAATCACCTCTGGATTTCTTATGTCTGACACACTATAAATGCTATATAAATAACAGCTGTATGGTGACAAGAAAAAAAACTGTACATGTTTAAGACAGACATGCATTTCTTCAAATTATTTTTATAATTTCCAAATCAGTGGACATGGAACCTGTGGGTACAGAAGGCCAACCACATTAACTTCATTTAACATAGTTAGGTGGGAAGGGTCACATCCTCTTATTATAGGCAGGGCCAGCATTGAATCTCTGTCTCTAGCTACAAAATAAGGATCTTTTCACTCCATACCTAACATTTTTTATGCGAACACAGACATTCCAGCTTTCTGATTACAGCCAAACTCTTAAATTGATAGAATGAAGCCATCAGGTGGGGAGACTCCATTGGGGCACTGAAAAGCAGGCTATGGTGTCCTCCAAGAACATGATTCTCAGGTGATAAGACCTATCACGGGTGACTAAAGTAATGTGCCTGACGTTTTAGGCCAACATGAGCAGGCGCCATCCTGTGAACTACTCCTGCCATTGCTGAAACCATTTGCCTAGTTTGAATTGCCTTCCAAGATCCTCTTGAGCATCCACAGTGGGTGATAAATCATCATCCAGGATAGCTGGATTTGATTTGGGGCAATAAACCGAAGTCATTCACACTTAAGTGTGAGTGATCAAGCTGGATGCTTTGGTATCTGGTCAGAAACAAGTGTGTGCATGAAACCATAAGATTGATTTTATTATCTCTGTATGATTAAGTGGCTCAGGAAGCTGCTCACAACAGGGATGTCAGAATTCCGTCCTGGTCATCTCAGGCCTCCTGCTAGCAGTGACACTGATGGCTAGCGCTCCTGTGACATAAGGGGATGCGTTTGTGAAGCATTCCATTGTGCTGCTTCTGCTAGGTCACTTTGCCTGAGCCGGCCTTCCAGCTAATACATAAAATGTATTTTCAAGGGTTAGTCTTTATTCAGTCAATCAGGAATCTCATCCAGTCCACAGAGTTGATGATTCTGAGAGTTCTTTTCTGTAAACCCTGCTATCATTGGTGCAGTGGCCAAAGAAGATATGGGAAAATCCACAAGATCCAGAGATTATCTTAGAAAGGTCCACATGGGCCCAGACAACCATTGAAAGGAAGCATTTGTCTGCTTGCGCACTTGCTTTTTCCCTTATGCAGCTGTAATGACCTCGACTGTTCCTTTTAGGGCAAGGTTTCTTTGTGAGTAGTCAGCTTGTTCATTAATTACTCAACAATATTTGATGTCTACTGTGTGCCACGTGCTGTGGAAGAGGCCAGGGTACAGAGTTCAGAAGCACAGCCTGGCATGGAAGAGCTCATTCTCCAGAAAAAGATGCTCCCTACTGGGCAAAATATCTCAGTGTAGGAATTCTTGCCTTAAACCCATCACTGACTTCTTTGAAGTCAATTTAGGAGTTTTGGGCGGAAGGTAGATTTCAGTCATCATTAGGTTTTGGTTTTGTTTCTTTGTATTACAACAACAAAGACTATATTTAAGTGTACCACTTGAAGCATGATACACTCTGTGAACTGATCACAACAATCAACATTGCTAGTGTTTCTAGCACTGTCTTGGGTTCATGTTGTGGAGTGGGTGGTTTAAAAAAAAAAAAAAAACATAAGATCTACCCTCTGAGCAAATTTCAGATGTACTTATGGCATAGCTAACTGTAGTCACCATGCTAAACAGTAGATTTCTAGAACTTATTCATCTTGTATAATTGATGCTTTATTCTTTTGACCAACAAACCCTTATTTACCACATGCCTCAAGCCCTGGTAACCACCACAGTACTCTGCTTAGATGAGTTCAGCTATATGCGATTCCACATGTAAGTGAAATAACACAGTATTCATCTTTCTCTGTCTGACTTTTTTATTCATCTGTTGATAGACTCTTGAGTGGATTCCACTTCTTGGTTATTCTGAATGATATAGCAGCAAATGTGGGAAGCAGATACCTTTTCAGTATACTGATTCCATGTCTTAGTGACGTAAAGTGTTGTACAATCTCATTGGCCTGTTTTTACATCTATTGCCTGTACATTCAGGATCTTATCTAAAATATATTGCCCAATCCAGTGTCAGGAAACCTTTAAAAAAATGTTCAAGATAATGATAGAATAAAAAACAGCATTAGAAAAGATACAGAATCTTACTAAACAAAGTAATATCAGTTCAACAGTGGTTGCTGTATTACATGGTGCTATCTTCAAATTAGTTGCTCACGCTATCAGATGTAAACGTGTAAGATTCGTTTAAAGAAAAAATAAAACAATAACAAGATATAAGAAATTCAAAAGAAAAAGAATACAAAGAAACAAATTTAAACATTAACTGCTTCTTTCAAAAGACCAGCAGAATAATAGTATAATTATACAACCTATTGTGCATACATACCTAAATATATCTCTTCCCCTTCTTTCATTTGTCCTTTTTTCCTCATCCCAGTTTTTCCTTCACAGTGAACCAGTTCTTTTCCTTTCACACTATTGTACCTTATCTTTTCTATCCATTCCTCAGTTAATGGGCATTTGAGTTGTTTCCAAGATTTAGCTATGACAAACTGCATTGCTATAAACATGGGTGCACATACTGATTTCAGTTCTTTTTTATGTATATTAGTACAGGATCTCACTACAAAGATCAGACTTGAAGTGATCGACCTGCTTTCAGCCTCCCAAGCACTGATTTACAGGGGTGCATCTCCATGCCCAGTCTCAGTCATCATCTGAGCCTGCCCCAGGGGCAGGGCCGGCATGGCATCAGGGAATTGAACCATGGTCGCTGCACCTGGCTAAGCAAGTGCTTTAGTCCACTGAGGTTTTGATTCTTTTGGAAAAATAAGTAGGAGCAGAATAACTGGCTCGAATGAGACCTCCAGTGCTACCTTTTTGCGGAGCCTACATGCTGATTTCCATAATGGTTGTACCAGCCTGCATTCCCACCAACAGTAAAGATGGGTTCCATTTTCCTCACAGCCTCTCCAGTATTTGTTATTGGTTGACTTTCTGATGATAGCCATTCTTTCTGGCTTAAGATGGTATCTCACCATTGTTTTAATTTGCATCTCTTGAATGAGCAATAATGTTGAACAATTTTTCATATATTTATTTTCCATTTGTATCTCTTCATTTGTGAAGTGTAAATTCATCTCAGATGCCCATTTATGAATTTGGCCTTTGAATTTTGGCATCCTGATTGTCTTTAATTCTTTTTTTTTTCTTTAATTCTTTATATGTTCTAGACAGCAGTCCTTTTCCTGACCAACAGTCTGCTATAATTGTTGCTCACTTCTTGAGTTTTCTTTTTACTCTGTTAGTGAATTTTTGAGCATGCAGAAAATTTTCAAAAAGGTGAGATCTCAGCTGTTGATTCTTTGAGGTGTTACCCATGCAGTTTGCTTTTTGTTCTTGAACTCTTTGCCTATCCCATTGTTCCTACCTACTTCTTCCTCCAGAAGATTTAGCATTTCAGTTTCAATACTTAAATCTTTGATCCACTTTGACTGTAGTTTTGTGCATGATGATAGGCATGGGTCTATTTTAAGCCTTCTGCATGTAGAAAGCCGGTATTTCCAGCAACATAGAAAGAAGCCATCTTTCTACTAATGAACATGTTTGACCCCTTTGTCAAAGATAAGGTAGCTGAGTGTGTTTGTAGTTGTGTCTACATCTTCTAATCTATTCCACTGATCCTCAGGTTTTGTTTGTTTGTTTTGTTTTTGCGAGTACTATGCTATTGCAGTAGCTTTGTAGTATAATTTCAAGTCAGGGATCTTTATGCCTCCTGCCTTTCTGTTGTTGCCTGGAATTGCTTTTGCTATTGTGGGTCTCTTCTGGTTTCAGATGAATTTTAGGAATTTTTTTTCTAGATCTATGAGGTATACTGATGGTGTTTTAATTGGGATTGCATTGAATCTGTATAATGATTTTGGCAGTATGGCCATTTTCACAATTCTGGTTCTTCCTACTCAGGAACAAGGAATATCTTTTCATTTTCTGAAATCCTCTTCAGTATCCTTTTGCAAAGTACTGTAATTTTTGCTCTATAAATATTTTACTTTGTGAGATAGATTCCTAAGTGCTTCATTTTTTAGGGGGGTGTTACTGTGAAAGGAATGGTTTCCATAATTTCTCCCCTGGTGCATTTGTTGTTTTTGCATAGAAAGGCTGTAGATTTTTAAGTGTTGACTTAGTATCCTGCTACATTACTGAATTTGGTTTTTAAATGTACACGTCTCTTATTGGAGTTTTGGGGGTCTTCTATGTGTAGTATCATATCATGTGCAAAAAATTATTTACCTTCCTTTCCAATTATATTCCTTTTATTTCTTTCTCTTCTCTAATTGCTCTGGCTAATGTTTCCAGAACTATGTTGAATAGGAGTGGTGATAGTGGGCATCTTCATCTTGTTCCTGATTTCAGAATGAACGCTTTCAATTTCTATCCATTTGTTATGATGTTGGCTGTTGGTTTCTCATAAATGGCTTTTGTCAGGTTGAGGTAAAGACCTTCCATTCTCATTTTCTATGGTATTTTTATCATGAATAAGTGTTGGACTTTGTCAAAAGCTTTGTTCTGCCTCTATTGAAATGTGTTTTTTGTCTTTGGCTCTGGTAATATGGTGTATTACATTTATGGTTTTGTGCGTATTAAACCATCCCAGCATTTCTGGGATGAATTCCACTTGGTCATGATGTATAACCTTGATGATATGCTGCATTCTGTTTGCTAGTATTTTATTAAGGACTTTTGCATCTGTGTTCATCAGGGAGATTGGCCTATAATTCTCCTTTTTGGTTGGTCCTTCTCTGGTTTTGGTATCAATAATACTTGCCTCCCTGAATGAGTTTGGGAGAATTACTTCCCTTTTAATTACATTGAAGAGTCTGAGAAGAGTTGGCATTAGACCCTCCCTAAGTTTCTTTTAGAGTTCATCTGTGAGTCTATTAGAACCTGGGCTTTTCTTTGTTGATAAGTTTTTTATTACGTTTTCCATTTCATTGACTGATGTTGGATTTTTATGTCTTCTTGATGTCATATGCATCTAAGACTCTGTCCATTTCTTCTCTATTTTTCATACTGTGAGAGTAAAAATTTTGGAAATAAGTATTGATAAACTTCGGAATTTCTGTAGGGTCTGTAGTGAATTCATCATTTTCATTCCTCACTGCATGAATTTGAATTTCCTCTTTCCTTTTTTAATAAGTTTGGCTAGGGGTTTATCAATTTTATTCTTTCAAATAACTCTGACTAATTCTTTATATTGTTTTCTTCATCTCCATTGCATTTTTTTCTGCTCTGATCTGTATAATTTCTTGCCTCCTTTGGGCTCTGGGCTTGACTTGCTGTTTTTGTAGGAGCTTGAGGTGCAGCATAAGATTGTTTATTTGGGCTCATTCTATTTTCCTGATGTGAGAATTTATCACTATGAATTTCCCCCTTAAGACAGCTTTCGTTGCATCCCACAAGTTGTAGTGAGTTGTATCTGCATTTTTGTTTGATTGTAAATATTGTTTAATTTCTTCTTTAATTTCATCTGTGACCCATTGATTGTTCAGGAGGGTGTTATGTAGTTTCCATGTGTATTCATACAGTTTTTGCTGTTTCTCTTGTCAATAATTTTTAGTTTCATTGCACTATGCTCAGATAATATGCATGGGATAATTTCTACTCCTTTGCATTTATTTAAGCATGTTTTATGTGCTAGCACATGATCTGTTTTGGAGAACATCCCACGCCCAGCTGAGAAAAATGTATACTCTGACACTGTTGGGTGGAACACTCTGTACAGGTCTGGTAAGTCCATTTGTGTCGTTTCTTTGCTCCTTTTTTTGCATGGTTGATCTATCTCTTTGTGTCAGTGGGGTATGGAAGTCCCTCAGTACAATTACGTTATTGCTCATTAAATTTTTCATGTCCAATTTTTCTTGTGCATTGAAGTTTGTCTTATATAGCTGGGTGCTCCTACATTGGGAGCATATATACTTATAATTGTTATCTCTTCCTCTTGCAATTTTCCCTTAACAACTATGTAGCGACCTTATTTATCTCTTTTTTTAATTTAATATTTTTATTGTTTAAATTTAACAATGGTTATATTACATATTTTCATCATCAGATCAGTTTAAATTAATACATATAGGTATATAAGATTGATCAAACAATTAAACATTAACACTTTTAAATCAACATTACTTTTTTTTTTCTTTTCACCTTTCTTTTTTTTTGAAAGTTGACATATTTCATATTTATCTCTTTTAATCAGACTTGGTTTGATGTTGACATTGCCAGCAACCAGAATAGCTACCCCTGATTTGTTCTGGGTTCCTGTCACATGGACTGTTGTTTTCCATCCTTTGATGTTCAGTCTGTTAATTTCTTTTTGAATTAAATTTGTTTCTTGTACACAACATAATGTTGGACTTTGTTTCTTGATCCACTCTGCCAGTCTGCTTCTTTTGATTGGTGAATTGAGGTCACTTACGTTGACAGTTATGGCTGATGTATATTGGCTTATCTTTGTCATGTCGTTTTCCTACTATAGGATCCCTACTTTTCCCCTTTGCTTAATTACTTGCTCTGTCTGCCTGCTGGTTCTCTTCTGTTGTTTTTGAAGTTGTGGTTGCCTTTGTCTCTTTCTAAAATATTTGCCAGTACTCTTTGTAGTGTTGGTTTGGTTGCCATGAATTTCTTCAGTTGTTCTTTGTCATGAAATTTGATAGGTAGTTTCACAGGATATATCAATCTGGGTTGAAAATTGTTTTCTTTCAGGACCTCAAATATCTCACTTCAGGCTCTTTTTGATTTGATGGTCTGTGTTGAGAAATCTGCCGTGATTCTGATAGGCTTTCCATCATAGGTGGTCTGGCTTTTCTAACAGCTTTTAGTATTGTGTTATTTTGCTCAATTTCTAGAATCCTGGTAAGTATGTGTCTAGATGAAGATTTATTTTTATTATAGCTAGCTGGAGTTCTACATGCCTCACTTAACTGTATATCAGATTCTTTCCCCATGCTTGGGAAATTTCATACTATTACTTCTGCAAACACTCTTTGTCTTTTGTGTTAACTGCAGCTGTTTCATTGATACCTATTAGTCTTATATTATTTTCCTTTGCATATCAGCTGTTATATTGTTATTTCCTTATTTCTTGTTATTTTTAAGAACTATTTTCTTTCATGTTCACTAGCTATATTGCTATCATCAAGGTCTGAAATTCTATATTCTGTTTTAAGTGGTTTTGCTAGTTTTTAATGGAGTTTTTAATGTCCTAGATATCTGTTTGAATCTTTCACATGCATTCTAATTCTTTCCTGTATTGTTCATTGAATGTTTCCATCATTTTCCTATTCCCTTCTATTTTTTTATGTGTGTCTTCTTTAGATGTATCAAGCAATTCTTTCATGATTGTTGTCATTTCTTTTTTTACCTGAGAGATTATTCCTAATCTGCTTTCCTCCATAACCTGATGGAATTGTTTCTTTACTTCAATTGCTATCATCTCCGAAATTTCAGGTGTATGACTTCCAAGTTCTTCTATGACCTTATCTCCTAGATTTGTTTGGGGTGGCCTAGAAGTCTGAGATTGCCTTTTATTCCTTCCTTTTGTTATTTTTAAAGCCCCCAATCATCTACCTGACTCTACAGCATTGGTCATTGGGCAGGGTGCAGGTTCTCAGGAGAGTGGGAAGGCAAGGTAGGTTCACCAAGGCTTCTGTTCTGTGAGGTTCAGTGTGGTTTCTACCTTGTTGAAGTGAGGGTGGCAAGCTGCAGCTCAGGAAGGATCAAATGATGAGTTCAGGCTGTAGTTCTGCAAGGCACTCTCAATTTTAGATCAATATAGGATAGGACTCCCCAAGGTTCTTACAGGTCCCTGTGGCAGTCAAGTCTCCCTGGTGATCTTCAGGGCAAAGAGGGGTAGCCAGGCTCAGCAGAACCCCAGGTCTTATGTTTAAATCTAGTATATTTCGAGTTAATTTTTATATGTGGTATGAACTACAGTTAAAATCTCATTCTGAATGTGGTTTTCTAGCTTTCCTAGCACTCTTTATTGACAAGACCATTCCTCCCCATTGTGTGTTCTTGTGCCCTTTTGAAGATAAGACAGTCATAAATGGCATAGATTTATTTCTGGACTTTCTCTGGTGTTCCACTGTGCCAATACATTAGTATCTATGCCACTGTCTTTCATAGGTTTTAATTTCAAGTACAGGAAATTGCTGAAGTTCTACTTCTGTATATATTTACTACTTTCCTCTCTTTTAAACATTTCAGAAAATATGCATGTAACCTAAAATGTTCCATTTTAACCTTTTTTTAAGTGTGTAGTTAACTGGCATTAAGTAAACTCACAGTGCTGTGTAGCCACTGTTACCCATCTCCTAAACTTATTCATCAAAGTAATAAGATACAATGGGCACATTAAATAATTCCCTCACCAGTCCCTGCTAACTTTCATCTAGCTGTCTTTCTGTGTAATTTGCCTGTTTCAGGTGCTTCATCTGAGTGAAATCATATGGTATTTGCTACATCATATTTGGCTTATTCACATAGTAGGATGTTTTAAAGGTTTGCCTCTGTGGCAGCATGCAGCAGAATCTCTTTGTCAATATTCTGTTGTATTAATTTTTCATGTTTCTGTTTTCCATCCATCTGAAGAACATTTGGATACCTTTTGCCTACTGTGAGTAAGGCTATTATGAAGGTATCTGAGTATCTGCTTCCAGTTCTTTGGGGTATATATCTACAACTAGAATTGTTAGATTTTACTGTTTGTTTATATTTTTGAATACTTACAGTCATACAGAAAAGTTGAAAAAAATGACAGAGTTTTATCTAACCATAGTGGTACTATTTGAGAGAACCCCAGTACAATTGCCAAAACTAAGAAATTAACACTGCACTGGTATTCTCTTAACTACAGGCTGTATTTCACAGCTGTTCCACCAAGATTCTTTCTCTGATCCCAGATCCAGTCCAGAATCCCACACTGCACTTAATCGTCATCTCTTTTAGTCTTCTCTGTTCTTTAATTAGAAAAAAACTAGTCTTTCATTGTCACCCATGAACCATAAGACTTTTACAGAGTACAGGTTAATTTTTCTGTACCCTGAACATTTTCTGAAAAACACTGAGGCTCATAAACACTAGCTAGCCCTTGCCTATGAATAATGTTATATCATCTCAGATTAGAAAAGTACATATATTCATCATTTTAGATCAGTTGTTATCATTCAGTAATTTGCTTTTTGCTGAGGTCATGAGGCATTTGCATTCTTCATGGCACAAAGAGAAAAGAGGCATTGGAGTTGCTGAGCAGGATAATACCACCAGCGCAAAATGAGACCACTGGAAAGACAGTGTGGAACCCTTTTGACAGTTTCTCACTGAGTGACCTCACAAAGATAACTCCAGTAGCCCTGAGCTCCCACAGGAGGGCCAAGGATCAGAAGAGCAGCTGACAGGTGTTTAATGTATCCCAACAGGCCCCAGGGCCATTGGCTGCAGTTGCATTGGAATAAGTTAGCAGGCACACTTCCTGTTTGCCAGGGGCTCCAAATCTATTATAGAAGGGCGGTAAGACAACTGTAGGTTGGGGAGGGGAGTTAACTTGGAGTTGTGCCTGGTGGAGGGGGACTTGCAGAATTAACTAAACGGAGGAGAGAGGATTTCAAGGCTCTTTTGAAAGGCCTGAGTGTTGGTGAATTGGGGAGCCTCTGGAAGGTCCTTTTGACTCAGGATGGCGGGTTCACCCATGTTCAGCTCCATCCATCAATGGCAGTCAGCTCTGAGGGGAGTGAGCGACCCTGAGGGCATGGCCAGGTGGACTGCACCCCCTGTCACCCTAGGAAAGACTCCAGATTCCCTTAACCAAAAGCTGTAAATAGATGTACAGATGACCTCATTTTCCCCAGCAGAAGGAAAAATGCTAACAGAAGTGCTTGTAAGTACAAAGCTGTCTCTTTATGTGCCTAAATTGATCTTTATCAGTTGCCTTCAATTAAAGAAGTCTAGATTTCTAAATAAGAGTTTAACACTTTGTTTATTTTTGCACTGAACCAATTTTTAAAAGTTCAGCATCTACAGGGAGGGAAAATTCCATAATGCCTTAAGTAATGTCAATGATTAGAGATATGCTTCAATATAAATTGGATTTTTAGCTTTATTGGGAAACATATTAGTAAGTCCCTGATCATTCTTGTGACATTTCGTAAACCATTAAGAATTCTCTGGCTTCAGGGGGTTTTGTCCATGAACAGAACTAATGTTCCCCTTGGAGATTTAATAGCCACTCTGAAATAATGTCTCATATTTAATAAGATTTTCATTACTTTTACAAACTACACTCCAGTACATTTCCTGATGGATATACAATGAAGTAGCAGAGATCAGACAGTTCTCAAGAAATTAACGAGGAGGAACATAATACTCATAAGGGGCTAATGAATCACAGAATGTTTCACTCATAAAATTAAGCAACCCTCAATAAATATAAATGAATAAATGATAATGGTTCAGCATTTTGTATTTCCTAAGTGCTCAGAGCAACCTTGTAAATAAGCGGGAGTCTTAGGAGAGGAGAGGGGAGAGGGACAGCTGCTAATGTATAAATTACTAAGCAGTGACAGTGACGGCAACTTTAATTTACCCTGATTCCTGTGGAAGGACTAATTAGTGTGTTCTCCAGGCTACAAAATGAAAATGATGTGCATCTTCAGAAAAGGTCTAGTTCAGGCACGGATTCCATCCTGGAATTTCTTTATGTGGGCCAGCTTTAAAAGACCGATTAAATCACTTTTGTTTGACACTCTTTTAAGAACTCAGAAGAAAAAAAAGAACTCAGAAGTATCCTGTAAATTGTCATCTTTCTTTTTTTTTTTTTTTTTGTCCAAAATTAACCTTACAAAATGATCTTGATTCAAACTTGACTCAGCTACTTTCTAGCTAAGTGACCTTGAGGAAGTACAAACTCCTGAACCTCTGAATCCTTGTGGGTACATAGAAATCAGCCTGAAATCAGATGAATAATGCATGTGCAGGTGATTAGCAGGATCCAGGGCCCAACAGGGGGCTTCATTAATATGCAGTGAATTAAAATATCACAGAAAAGACAAAGCACACCTTTCCACGGCTCCCTGGGCCTGTGAACTGTCTGTGGCTTCTTCCACTGACCAACCACAGAGCTAAGCAGAAGAGGGAGTGTGTCTGAGGATGAGAAGCTGAAGGCTGGTGATGGGGACCAGCCACCTGGGTCATCTGTGGTGTGGGCTGTATTCTTGGGTGAGCCTGCATGGTTGGCAGCCAAGGCTCAGCGACTGGACTTCACTTTTTCTGCCCTGAGTAGCATGCGCAGCAGATGGTACAGTGCAAGATGAGGAACAAGGGACGAGAGCAAGATTGGGGCCAGCCAAATAGCTCAGCAGATTAAAGTGCCTGCAAGCAGGCACAGGGGCCAGGGGTTCCATCTCTGGGCCTGCCGTGCGGCCCCACCCCATGGGTGCACTGAGAATGCAGTTGAGACTGGGTGTAGTGGAGCATGCCTATAATTACAACTCTTGGGAAGCTGTAAACTGGCAGATCACTACAAGTGCTATCTAGTAGTGAGACCCTGAATACCCTATAGACCCTTCCCAAAAAAAAAAAAA